>CM021105.1:379521881-379675085 GCA_007115665.2 Sequoiadendron giganteum
CTGAAGTTGTGGCAAAGAAAAAATAAATAGATGCAAATGCACAAGCTGATGTAGTACTCCAGCAATAGTAGTTGGAGGCCAAGCAGTAGCAACAAAAGGAGCATGATCTTGGATCAAAGGATGAAAATGACAAATTGGAAATGGTGCAAAAGATACATGAGATGGGAGAAGAAAAGACCAAGCAAAGAAGAGAAAGAGAGGCCCTTGAGGTGAAGTTTAAAATGATTGAAGAGTCCTATAAGAAAATGAAAGAAGAAGAACGCCTGCAAAAGAGTAAGGATGTTGAGGAGTTGGCTAAGCAGCAACAAAAAGAGAAGGAATCATTAGACAAACTCAAGGTCTTGGAAGAGGAAATAAATAAACTACTTGAAGAGAAGATGTTGGAGGAAGAGAGATTGAAAAAGGAGCAAGAAGATAAAAGGATACAAGAGAAAAGAGATAGGGAAGAGGCTGAGAAGCTTGCAAAAGAGTGCAGAAAAAGAACAACAAAATGTACAGGAGGTTGATTCTCAACCTAGGGTTAATTTAGTATAGCCATTATCTTCTACAACTACTACCTCTTCTTCTACAGTAATGACTACTACTCTGAGTACTCCTACCTGGTTGAAGCTTGACCTTGAAAAGAAACAAATAGCTCCCCCAAAGCCTCTTAATTGGAAATATATGATGATGGAGATTGAAAAGGAGAGACCCAAGAAGAGGGCTAGAATTCTTCATTCCACAAGACTAACTGAGGTAGGGGAAATTATTGTTGAATGTGCAATAGCAGTAGTGGATAAAGATATGGGAGACATGCAGGTCACTGATTATCAACTGGGCACTATCAATTTAGGAAGGCCTACAAGAAATCAGAAAATGAACCTGATGATGTTGTAGCCTCATCCACCAAGTCAAGGATGATGAAGGACAAACAAAGAAAGGATGAGATCAAAGCTTAGTTGGATCAGCTGCATACCTTTTTGAGGGATGTTTCCACTCCTAGATAAAATCAAATTTCTTCCTTAGAGACACAAATTTTGCTCAACAAAAGAGAGGTTGATGATCTGGTGAAAATAAAGAAAAAGGTTGGGATGATGGATAGATGGATAGATAAGCTTAACTAGGAGGTAGGAGAGGTGTTAGTAAGTAGTTTTGAGATCCACAAGGCAGCATTATAATTAATAGAAGAAATGAAGCACCATACTGAAACGTTTGAAGGGAAGGAGGAAGAATATAGGGGATATGTCCAGAACATAAAAGATATCAATAAATTACCAAAGTCAACTCTTCTTGAGTAGTCAATTCTTGAGGAAGACAATGCAAACTTCTTGCAAAAATTCTCTGGCATAATCCGGTTCAGATCTGATTTTATATACAAGCATAGGAATGAAATCCAAGATGCTAGTAAGGATTTGAATGAACAACTTGATGAACTAGAAGTTGTTGTAGCTATTCTAGTTAATGTTGATATACCGGTTAAAGAGGGCCTGCCTCTAAGTCAATTAAAAGAGAAATGGGACAATAGATTTCAAGAGGTTATGCAAAAAGAGGATGATGGAGAGGATCTATTATTAGATAGATTGATGGATGTCAGGGAAGGAGTTAAGGCTGCAAGAAAGGAGTTGACTAAATTGAAAGACATGAAGGGGTTTACCTCTGTAAAACTGAAGAGAATTAAATTTGAAGACAACTGGATTGATGGGCCGGATATAGATATTCTTCAACAAGTCTTCTCCAGTTATGATGAATACATTCTAGAGAAAACTACACAAGAATGAGTTGGCAGTCTATTTTGGGCGCATGACTTTCCCCCCTCCCTTCTTTCTTTCCTATTTCATATGGAAATCAACATTGGAACTAGAGATCAGCTAGTCTAAGTTTTGGAGGAGATTTCAATTCCTTGATTAGTGGATCTCAATTTTGATTGAGAGGAATTTATGCTTTGCACGCCTATATATATTTTTGGGTACCATATTGTAAAGGTCGTTTAATGAGAGTAGAATTAGCCACCTGATAGTAGCAGATAGGAATTTCATAGCTTTAAAAGGATACTTCTTTTTAAGTTCAATTAAATTTAGATACACTTAAACAGTGTTATGTTGGAATTGAGTTTATTGGATGAGGTTAATGAATCATAATATGTTTGTATGCAAGTGAGTTTGTTGAAGCATAAATGTTTCTTATTTGATGAGAATCAATAGAAGGAACCATATTTAAAATATTATTTCATTAAATTGTCTATGGATGAAATTGTTACATGTCTATTGATCTATGTTATTAGCAACGAATGAAAAGTTTATTCTTTTTAAATCTTAAAAATTATTGTGATGAGTGATTGTGATGGTTAAACTAAGCACTGTAGATGCATGCAATTGTATGGATTATTTTGTAAATTGCATCATGTTATGGTTTTCTTGATCTATTAAAGGAGCATTCATTGTTGAAAGAATATGTCTGGATATTAGAGAATTTCATTCATGTTTTACTGATTTACACCTTGACCTATCTTTTTATGTTTATTTAAACCCCCTTTCGTTAAGTATAGATTGATGAATCTGTTGTTACTTGCATTCCTTATTACCAGCAAAGGCCCCTTGAACATTACAGTTGCATGGACCAATTGAGTGACACCAGACAGCTGAGAACCAACTACCAGGACCTTGGGAGCTAGGCTACTATATGTTGTCTTTCTTTTTCAAGAGAAATAGAGTAGAAATATTCTGTTTAACGTTGTTTGTGTCATTTTCACCATCAACACATGTGCCAAGAGATAATCATGTTATTAATTGCAATTATTTATAGGTACATGACCTAGGACTAGTAACCATAGAGCCTCTCAAATTTCTTAGAACACGTAGGCTTCACTTGTGTAATAAAGAGATTCTATAATGCAAGGTCTAGTGGGATTAGTATTAGAAGATTCTACCACTTGGGAAGACTATGCTGAGATGAAGTAAAATTTTCCTCATGTTTTGTTAGAATTTGAAATTTCTTAAAAACAATCTTTTTTATGCTTTATGTTTTATGTTTGATAGTTAAATCATTGGGCATGATAATTCATAAGGGGGGATATGTTACACCCCATTGTGAGATTACCAATTACTATTACTTTAATGAGTTAAAATGTCAATAGATGAATATGTTTTTGTCTATATTTCTATAGAATGAAATAAATGAATTTGTGTAATGTAACGTGAATGCTTTAAATGCTTTGATGATGAAAATGGTATATGATGTATGTGAATGTTATGTTATCAGATAACTTCTTTTGTGATGCACTAACCTGGATGTGGGAAAGAATTGAGCCCTTCAATAAGGGAGGTGGAGCATCACCCAAGAGAGGAATTTGCTTTGGTAACCCCTAATGCATCTACTTGAGCTATCACACACTCACATCCTAGTTAGTCAAGTTAAGTCAGGTTTGTTCGAGATTCGATAAGTAAACCCTTGGTCGTAGTTTTTGGGATAATTAGAATGTTTGTTTATTGTTATATAATTTCCTTTGGTTATTTATTTGGTTTGAATTAAAGCGACTGAGTCTCTATTTTGATAAAAATTTCTTCTTCTTGTATTATATATATTAATTGATACATATATACATTAAATATATGTATATATGTATATATGTGATAACTCATGCATATGAGCATATATGTGTGTGCATACATAGATATAAATAATTGCATATAATCATACATGAATACCCCATATATGTGGGAAATCAATTGGACATATATATACACTTGGTATAATAAATACATATGTTATTATTATTAGATGTTAAAAAATGATATATATGTATATATGTACGTATTTAATAATGTATACATACGTACATACATATGTATATATTAATATACTTATATATTTGATATATATACATATGTATATTATTGGTAACTGAATGGTTTTAATATATAGGTTAATACATATATACTATAATGATTAAGCATTATAATATATATTGATATATATTATAATGATTAAGAATTATAATATATATTGATATATAGATGGTTACATATTAAATAATATGAATAGATACCAACGCATATGTAATGTGAGATAAGTGAATAATGTAACACTTATATAAAGAAAAAATCTTAAACATAGCATAAACTAAATGCTACACATAAATTCATATATGTGATAGAGTAATTATTGTTGTAATATTGAGCGCATAGTATAAAGCACATGGAATTTATTATGAATGGTATTTAATAAACTATATAATGCATCTATTTTCTACACCATCTAAAAGTAAAGAGATGTATTTAAATATCAGATGTTGAGTATTAGAAAAACCCATACACAAGCAGATAAAAGTGTTGGACTTGATCAAAGCTGCAAGCTGGAAACAAGGTAAAAAGAGTTTGTATTGTGTTTGACTGGCAACCTCCTTTCTAAGTGTCATAAGAAAATTGTGGCAAGAAAAAAAGTTATGATGTAAGTAGAAAACCTATAGGATACCATTTCCATGTTTTGACTTGGTAAAAATAACCATTACTGGCATTTTTTGGAGGTGACTCATCCATATAGCAGAAGTTGAGTTTATTGGGACTGTATATGTGTTTCTATTTTTATTCTTTTAGTAGCCAAATTTCACTCAATCACGCTTAGTCGACCTAATTAGAAGAGAATTTGGTTTTGGATTTGTGTTTGTATTTTAGAGGTGGAAAAAGGGAGGAAAAAGGTGGTGATTAGAGAAGATAAACTATAGCATTAAGTTTCTCAATGTTTAGTAAAAATAGAGGGAAACCTCTTAGTCTTTGGAATTCATATTCTTTTAGAATTCATTTGCTTCCATTATGTTGTAGTGTTTATTGCAAGTAGTGAAGAGAGAGATTTCTTGAGTGTTCATGAGTTATTTAGTGAGAGTTTTGAGTGTTGGGATAGAGGATTGATTTAGGGATAAGCTCAGAGTAGGAGAAGCAAGAAGAGTCTTTTTGATTGAGCTTGAGAGCATTTTCTCCATTGGAAGAAAAATATCTAGGCATGCTAATATTTTTTATTTTTTATTCTCTTTTATTTGATTGTCATGTGTTTGCAAGTGCTTGAGGAATTGGTGATTGTATTTTATATAAAACTTTCTTATATATTGAAATATGAAATCATATTAGATTGAATATGCATATATCTATTATATAGAAGTATGTGATTATATTTGTTAAAAGAAGGTAACTAGAGAATATTATTATGATATCTAGGTTATCATAAGTTAAATATATGATAGCATTAGCTGTTATGTTGGGAAAAATGGTAAGATATAGAAGTACCATGTTGGAAATGTCATTTTGTTATGTTATGTAAACCAATATATTATTTTGAGGTTTGTTCTTGGGATTAGGATAAACCAAGGTTGGGAGTAACCTAGAGGGCTAGTTAGATCATTTGAAAATACATTATCTTTTGGGATGGAATCATGTTATGGAATAATTTTTTCAAGAGTTAGTATGGTCATGTTATTTACCTAATCAAGCAATAAGGTGGGTGAACATGCGACGTCCACTTCATTGAGGTGAGACACCACTCCTTTAAAATTGATTTTGAACATAATGATCGAATCTTTGGCCAAATTAGTGTAATTTTCCCTTGATTACATTGTCTATTCATTGTGGGCTAGGGTTGCAAACTCTTCATTGAAGGGTAGGGCCATCTAACTAGTTAGGTAGATGTGCAAGGGACCCCAGTGATTCCATGGTTGGACGAAATGCACTTGGCTGATGCTCTCCCTTATGCAAAAGGCAACCAAAATTTGAGGATATATGCCAGAAAGGACATATGGACCATTTGTACTTTATTTCATTGAGCTATTGAAAGTTATGTATGTAATCATGATCTTTTATCTTTATGAAAGATCTATTTGAAAATGTAATCATTATTTGGGATTATGTAATGGGAATTTGAAATGGGTTTATTTCAAATATGCATCTCTATTATTGAAATGAAAATTATGGAAAATTTGTATTGCTATGTGTTGGTAAACATAAATTATTCACATATGGGTTAAACATAGATGAAAAAAATAGGTAAAACATTGGGATTGTTACATGAATGAAAAAATGACTAATGAGGAGGATTTCCATATTCCAAACAAAGAAAAAGAAGAAAGTAGTCAAGATTTTTCAATTGAGGAACAATGTAGATTCTTAGAGTTTTAGCTTCTTGATGATGTGGGTTTCACTACAAAAAATAAAAATAAAATTGTTATTTTAGTTTTTTAAGAGGAATTCCTATTGAATTTTTTTACAAATAGGAAAAGTGAACGAGGAAAACAAGGGATGGGAAATTGAAAAAATAAGGGGTTTGGGCAAGTGCTATGTCTCTTGTATGCTCAAATCTATTGAACATGCTCAATTTTTTTTGCAATATGGTATTGGGTTATTTGTGGCCAATTTTGTTACCCACAAGCCTAGACATTTGATTTTCATCTAGAAGGACCTTCCCACTCCCACTATCCCATGTGGCTAGAACTACCAAATATAAATTTGGCATTTAGACCTTATCTTAAGGATATTGTGGCCAATTTTGTTACCCACAAGCCTGGACATTTGATTTTCATCTAGAAGGACCTTCCCACTCCCACTATCCCATGTGGCTAGAACTACCAAATATAAATTTGGCATTTAGACCTTATCTTAATTATATTGTGGCCCAATTGGGTAGGATAATTTGGTGCAAACATATTTTCAACAAATTTTCTAGTTTATGGGTTCATCCAAGGGTGTGTGCAGTAGTGGACCTGAATAATACCTTGCCTAAGAATATTAAATTGCATGGTCCTAATTTTAAATTGAAGAAGCCAATAGTTTATTTGAATAAGCCAAATGCATGTTTGTAATACCAACAAGAGGGTCATCTGATTCATGATTGTCCTTCCAAGGAAAAAAATTCATTGCTTTCTCAATCTCCTTCTACACCCACTAAACCCGTCATTAAATCAAACCCTCCTCCATTGGACCCTAAATTCCCTTCATCACTTCCACATCAATTTAATAATATCCATTATTTGACTTTTGAACTTTATTCACCTTATGTTATGAGTACATTAAAAAATATATTTTCATATAAGGATACTATTTTGGATTTTGAGGGGAGAACTATCGGGAAGAGGAAGGAACCCTCTCCCTCTTCTTCTAGCCTTGGTCATTCAACCCATGATACTTATCCTACCTATTCTCAAGGTCTATTGAGATCCTCCAAAAAAATTATTTCTCCTTCACCTAATGCTAGGCAAAGATCAATATCTAAATCAATTGTTTCTAATGACTACTTGAGTGATGAACAATATATCTCCACTTCTAACCATTTTGCAGTTTTTCCACAAGAGGGTGACAATAACCCCTCTGGTTCATCATAACTGTAAGATGCTTTCTTAGAATTTTAGAGGGTTGTCCCACCCTCAACGAAATTTTAAATTTAAAGATAATTTATTGAAATGGAAATTAGATGCATTGTTTTTACAAGAAGTTAAATTAAGTAATGATTGCTTAGATGCCTCTCTTTTAAATATTTGGAAAGAAGATGCTTTCTTCCATACAACTCATATAGATAGAATTGGTTAATTTGTGATTGGAATGTGTCATTTGATTTCTAAATATTTCATATTGACAATGGTGAGGACCCTTCACATAGTTGTGTGTGGGCCCTCTTTTTTATCAATGGCTAGCCTATATGTTTTTGTTTTATATATGATCCTAATAATCCAGAAACAATGAAGAGGATCTTGAAAGATAGATTATTTTTCTCAAGGATGAACTTGATACTACAAATAAATACAAGGAGAAGTTCAAGATTAGCTCAGTTAAGCTTGATAAATTGACTCAAGGTCAGAAGATTGGGAATGACAAGCGAGGTCTTGGATATGAGAAAGGAGAAAGTTTCGGATTTGGACAAAGGAAATTCAGACAAGGAAATCAGATGGACAAAGCAAAAAGGCATCCGGTAAGACAACTAATGCTCAAAATTTTAATGGATATTGTTTTGCTTTAAATAAATTTATTCATATGGCTACTCAATGTAGAAGTAAAATTAAATCGAGTGATCCATCATTCTCTGGTCAATGTTTCAATTGCAATAAGTTTGGTCATAAGTCTATTGAATGTAGAAATATGTCAAACAAATCTGTTAGTAGAAGGAATGTTAAATGTTATATCTATGGAAGATTTGGGCATATTGTTGACCAGTGTAGATCAAGAAGAAATAAATGGAATGACTGGTTTATACAAGGAAATGGTGTGTGTTATAATTGCAACAAATACGGTCACATTGCAAGATTTTGTAGAAAAAAAAATATGGATAGAAAGGGTCTGATATACAAAGGAAAAAATACGAAAAAAGATGTTAAAGGAAAAGGAAAAGTGACTATGGATGAGATAAGACATCCGGTGAAGAAGACATGGGTGAAGAAGAATTCCTCTATTGCAGAAAATGAGCCAGCACTAGAACCTACTTTTGGTAATTCCTACGGGAATTGATTTCAGGCCATTGGTCTAGGGGGAGATTTTCAAAGAATATCATTTTCCCCCTCATCTGTAGTTAGTGTCGGAATGTAAAATAATTGTCAATAGTTGTATTAGTAATTTACAAATGCATTTGAAAGCACTCATAAATAAACTCAAACAATTGAAGGTCTATAGAAGAATTTTTCCCTCGCTAACTGAGAAAATAGGTTATCTAGAACACCTAGGGAAAAAGCATTTATTACAAAGGGCTAAGCGTGCGAGTTATAAAAATCAAGTTGGAACCCTCATTAGCCACTTTATGTCGAAGAAAAGAAGAAGGATAACCCTCTGCAGTAAAATTTTGAAAGCGTGAAGATAATTCAAGAGTGAATCCCTAATCCATCAGGTACTTCAGTTGTATTGAGAAGTTTCCATTTGATTTGGTTGAAGAACTTCTTTGATAGAAAAATGAGTATGAAAGATAAAATGATAAACCTAGATGAGTTCAGCAGTGAAAATATTAGAGTTGTAAGAAACATGTTGTCACCCGATGAACTAAAATGGTTGAAAGATGCAGAACACAAAAGCTTGGACATTTGGAGTGAATTTCCCTATTTCGAGAATGCAAAAATTGTTAAGTTTATTCTGAACAAATAGAATTATGATATTCTAATTCTGGATAAACCCTACCATATCTCAAAAGAACTTATTAGAACTGTAATTGGATAATGCAAATTTGGGGATATACCGAGAAAGAAGTCAATCTGAAATAAAGAATTTGAAACCCTAACTGGAGTAATTGGAGATGAAAGAGCATTATTAATCTCAACAATCAAAGATTCAGTGACTAGGTACATTGTGTATGGAGTATCCTACAAAATATTTTTCAGAAATAGAGAAGGTGCAACATTGGAAGGTGTTGTTTACATCTCACACAAGATGATAATGGAAGATCAGTATTTTGACCTTTGTGGATTATTGAAAGATCAACTAATGGAGAATGTACAATTGAAAAAGATGAAAAGTTACCCTTTTTTAGGTTTGGTACTTTGGTTATATGTTTGGTGATGTAATTTTTGAATTGCTTACCACTGAACAACAATGTAATATGGGAAGAGAGTGAACCAGTTTGCAAAAAAAATTACATACATTCTAACAATTTAGAAAACTATGATCAAGCATATGAAAGTTTCTTCAAAATTTTGCTCGGAAAGTTTGGCTCAATTGGTATTCCTCTTCCGATAAGGGCACTTGAAGTTGGTTCCTCCTCTGGTGAGATGGGGAGAAAGAAGAAAAGAGAAAAAGAAAATACTGATTGTACTCCTCCAACATGCAAAACTCCAAGAGTTGAAGGGAAAGGAAAAGAACAAATTATTGTAGATATACCAGATGAGGAATCTGATAAGGAAACTGAGGACACCTAAAGAAAATAACTGCAAACAACTAAACAAAATCAAGAAAAGGCAATGTCAGAAGAAAGTGAAGAAGAAGGTGATCTAACCAAAGAAAATCTATTGCACTTATTCATGAGGAAGATGGTATGCAGAAAATTGCAAACATATGGTCCATCAGACCTTCATATGAGCAGGACATGATTTTAAACATACTAAGTGGTCATCTTGTGCACAACCACATTGATCTAGAGAGCTTACAAAATATGTTGCCGGAAGAGATGATAGAATTCATCAAGGAAATCATGGACTCTGAGTCTCAGAACAAAGAAGAAGAAGTAATATTACACCAATCAGCTAAAAAGGGGCATGAATCAGCTAAGGTAATGCATAAATACAACAAATAGAATTTACAACTATTATCTTCGATGGCCTCATGCAATCAACAAGTACAAAAAAAAGTTGGAACAAATTGAAACAGAGTTGAACAATATTGGACAAGACTTTAACATGTTTTAGGATCAAGGTGGTGCAATCAAGAAAAGGATTCAAGAATTGCAGTCAGAGCATACAAATGTTCAAAATACTAAGAATAGGATTATTAAAACCTTTTGGAAATTGAAGGACATAACAAAATGCAGACTGGAACAATTAATTGAGATACTAAGGAAAGGAGAGATATTGGAAGAAGCCATCACCATTTCAGAATCCCTCATCAATATTATCAACCAGACATCTGAAAATAATAGAATGATCATAATCAACAGGGTGCAATAGAAGCATGGAAGAAGTTTCTTTTGGAAATGAAGGAGAAATATAAAATAATCTTCTAATACAAGTAGCGGTTGTAACTCTTCAAAATTTTGAACCAGTTTTTGAAAAAAAAAGTTTTCGGTTTCACTCCAAAAGGGATTACCTTAAGAAATGTTTTTTGGCTTTGTCATTGATGTCAAAGGGGGAGAGACATCAATGATAAACGCCTTATCAAACTCAGGGGGTGTTATGTTAGCCATGACTTTTTGAAGTCTTGAAGGATTGCAGTATGTTGGTTCTAACACTTAGTCATTTTTCACTAAGTATTACCATCAATGCCAAAGGGGGAGATTGTTGGAATATGGATTTTGGTGTTGTCATTGATGGCAACCTAAGTCATTGATCTAGTGTACACTTCAGTATTTGTTCATACTGAGAGACAGAATGAAGAACATGGTATCCGACTGAAGTTGAACCTACTTGCATTACCAGTTTATCAGTTCATGTTGTGGATCTTATGGAAGGTCCTTGGGTATCTAGCATATCTTATTCTAGAGTTTTATTTTGGTGCATCAATCAGTGTACAAGTTAGGAGATCCGATCGATCGATTTTTTGTTTAACAATGCTAGAAGGTCAACTAAATGAATGTGGCATGTTGTGGATGTTCGAGGCGAAATTGTTCTAAGTATTTTTGGGTTTGGGGATTTTGTTTTGGGCCCTCACTATGATGTGGCCGAATTTGGTTGATGCAAATTTAAAATAATTTGTGGTTTGAGCCGATGATTGGAAAATATTCTATGTTTCATTGAAGCAGACATGTAGATGATATTATCCCTTGTTGCAGATATATAAGATCAATTGTTTATATCATTTTGAGATATGTCTGAGGTGTGTGTGTGATGTGATTTTGAGTGAGCGAAGTATGATACAAATATCAAAAGGATAGAGAGGGTTTGTGATGTGAATCAGATAGAAGGTCAAAAATTGATTAATGTTCTTGATCATAATTGTAATCATACATTGATATATGCTATCTCTTTAGTTCAATTCCTCAGATGGATTTAATCTGAACATTTTGTAATGTAGAAATCCTTTCTATTTTGAGAAGTGAGCTTTAGGCAGTGTGTCTGAATGCATGTGCATTCCCATTTATAAAACACTTATATTTGAATACTCAAATTGTGGATTAACCTCCACCGTGGTTTTTTCCCCTAATAGGGTTTCCACATAAAAATCCTTTTGTTATGGTGTTGTGGATGATTTATTTATGTGCTTGCATCTTTCTTTCAGTTCAATTTTGTAATTGATTCAAAGATCAGATCAATAAAGTTAAATATTGTAGAACATTGATTCACCCCCCCCCCCCTCTTAGTGTTCCCTGAGTCCAACAAAGACAACTCTTTTACTTTATCTCAAGTTGAATTTCAGTTTGAGGAGCCTGAATTGATTTGGGAAATGGAAGTAAATTAGCAAATTTTAGGTATTTAAACTGCACTTCATGAATCATTTTCCAAACTGTAGTTGATGATATTTTATATGGTATTCCATGAAATTGTGAATCATTTCACTTCATGAATCATATTACAAACTGTAGTTGGTGATGTTTTATATTGTATTCCATGATATTGAATTTCATGTGTGATTTTGTATCATTTTTAAATAACAACACTTATCACACTACTTATAAATTCGTATTGCATTTTCATTCACACAATCTTTGATAAATAACTGAAAGGAATATTAATCCATTCCTTGAAGAGAAGCTAATAGTTCAACATCCATAACATAAACACATGATGTGATATGAAAACTTATAAATAACCCTTGATTATTTTGATTCAAAAGGTAGTGAATATAATATTGTAGAACAAGATAGGTCAATATTCAAAATTAAAGAAATATAGTATTTGAGTCATCTTTTATTATTACAGAGAAAAATTACAACATTTCCTATATGTGCTATCAAATAGCTTAAACTATACAAAAAGAGCTTACAAAGAATGAGATGAAAGATCAAAAAAAGGAAGCAACAAGCAAATAAGTGAAGAACCTCATCCCAAAAATTTCTAACAACCAAATTCTTAGACAAGAGGCACAGGAATAAAAGCACGAATCCACTCACAAGCCAGGTAAAAAAATATACTTTTCATCCCATGCCTTAATCATATCCTCAGAAGGCCAGTCATGAGCTAAGAGATTTTTTGAATTCTCCAAATTTTGATGATACTTGGCATCAAGTAAAGCACAAGCCTCTCTACAAAAATTTTCCATCATTTTTTGTGCATTGACCATCCTATTTGAATAGTAATCAAGCTGATTTAAATCAAGATCATCATCTTTGCAAATCAGAGGGAGGAGTGTAGTGATTAGAATATTGAAACTATCCTTCCATTTCTCTAGGGTCTTCAACTCCCCATTATCTTCTAATAGGCAAGGTACAACCCTTTTGTCAAAATTTATGAAAGAGTTCATTCTTTCTTATGTAGCTTCAATTATGCCTTCCAAATACCCTTTATGATTTTGTGCCATTTTGACAATCTCAAAATTAAGATAGATATTAGGTGGGGAATCAGAAGAGTGTTTAGATCCCTTATACATACCTTCCAAAAATTAAAATATAGGAATCCATTATTTAAATATACATTTGAGCCGCTCTTGATCCCCACTTACTCTGGTAATGGAATTTCTCAAATTAAGATATGACACACAGGTATTTTCCAACCTTCTTAATATTTTAGATAGTTTGTGATCTAGGATGCATGTTACAATGCACACATTCTCCTTTTATTGATTTTGCTAATAATTGTTCAGTTTCTCTTCTAGTATTTCAGTCTTTTCTTTAAGCTTTGTGTTTTCAATCATCACATGAGCAAGGGGAATTGCAGAAGAGGAGCCTACTTCATCCACACTTTCAAGAAGGGGTTTTTGTTTATCTAATAATACATGTAGCTAGTTGTAAGATTCCATGAGATCATTATGTTCCTTGGTCATTGTATTAAGTCTATATTGCAACCTTTGAACACTAGCTTCATTAAAATTGGCAACATCTACCATTGATGCAAGAGCTTCAAGGGTAGAGGTGTCAAACACACTCTTTACAATCAAGCTCCCTTTGATACCCTTACCCTTGGATGCTTCAGTGATCAAAGGCTTGTTTATATTTGGAAAGGCCCAAATTGCAAGAGCTTCCTAATGTTCGTCAAACCTTGATCCTGACAATGCCATCTTTGCTTCCTCTTTTGTGGAAAAAAATTATCCTTCTTGTTTTCTAATAGTATCAAAGATAATTGCAAAAGCAATTTCCCATTCAAGGAGCAGTAGAAATCCACTATCTTCCACCACTCTTCTCCCTTCGTCGGGCGTAATGTTTTGCACTCAAAATTCATTTCTACCATTACCTTTGCAGGTACTTCATCATACTTTTCTCTAGGCACATCTAATTGTGCAAAATGAACTCTTTTAAGGTACTCCTCCCTCTTTTATCTCAAAACAAATTCTTTAAACTCTTGGGATTTTATAAAATCATCATCAAACATGAATTGTGTAGAGGCCAATTCCCTCACATCATTGAGGTTATCTCTCCCCATAGCCACATCCAACCCGAACCTTTGTTGAAGAAGGCAAGCAATATTTGGTCTTGGGGGGATGACATATATCACTAAATTTCATCCACAGTGATGTGAACATCTTCACTTTCATGATGGGAATGGGATTTTCAACCAACAATGGTGGTTTCTCAACTTTCATCCTCTTTTCTGGTTGCTCTCATGGGGGAGAATCATAATCCACACTAATTGTTTGATGGCTAGGGAAAGGAGAGGGAGTGATCCATGGTGGGTCTAATTGCATATTTTCTCTAATAATAGGCCCTTGGGGCCTTCCGATATAAATCTCAAGTCTAGGTCGCTTTGCTGGTTTCTCTTCTAGGATAGGGGCCTTTCCTACAACTCTGTCAAAATTATTCAACACCATCTCAATCCTAGCAATTAGGTCAACAATATAATAAAATGCTCGATGATAATCCTTATCATTCTCTATCCTTGTTGCCTCTTTCTTGTAGAATGCAAGCCATTTCACCTTTCTATTTTTTACCATAGATTCATCCTTGCATTTTTTTGACATCTTCATCTAAACAAACCTGGTGGAAAAAATTGGACCTTCTGAGCCTTTTCCTAGCCTCCTATATGAAACCTTCAAGGTCAAAATACCTAAAATTTAACTGAGATAACATGTATTCCCCAAGAATTTCTTTCAACCTATCTAAGCCCTCTATGGTAAAAGTGAAATCTGGAAAGGTAGTAACATAAGGGGAAAAAGACCCTTTCTTTTGTTTGACTAAATGATAGTGTCAGTCTCATTTAATTGCCACATAATTTCCATTAATGCCAACCTAGGTGAAACAAATCTAGGTAGCACATGGGGGCATTGAGGGCATCCATATACTCTAATAACAATTGAGTTCTCATGGAGGTAATAATCTCCCCATTTATGATGTACTCCTAACTCTGGCCTCCACTATTTAGGCCTAAGGAAATCCAAAATTTTCTTATGCAATCTGATTCTAGGTCGACCCAACCTTGCCATGACTTGTCCTATAAAAAAAATCTCAAAAAAATAATAGTCAAACACACTACAAAGATTATCCCAAATATGGGTCCAACATTACACTGGGAGATCATTTCCCTCTTTATCTTTCATGTCTAGTTGTAAAAAAGTGTTGAATTGATCTTTCCCTTTGTACAAAAGCATATGGAAAAGGAGAGAATACCACATGAAATTTACCTTCAGTTCCTTACCACTTTTCCTTCTCTTAATGTCCACCAGTCGATTGTGAATAGCATCAACTAAAAAGCTGGCATAGTCAAATTCACTATTGACAAAAGGATGTTGTACATCAACATCATATACATAAGAGGTGTCTCCATTTTTTAGCCTACATCTTGTCCCAACACCTAGCATAATGCCCAATATGTGCTTCTAAAATAGTCTTCAAAAGACTTGACATCAAAAGGCTCATGTTCGATATCAGGGATTCTCAATGACTTTCCATAGAAGCTTTTATGTCTAAACCTAGGGGGCCATTTCACTTTGAAGCTATGTTTTTCTTGCTTATATTTTCTTCTAAAAGAAGCAAGGTCTATAAAAAAAATTGCAGCCACATTGAGTCTAAAAACCTCACAAATAAACTCCATGGTTATATCCATTATGACACTTCCATCCAATGCCTTAATTACTCTAATATTTTCATCATACCCAGAAGCAAGCCATCTGATGAGTTCCACATTTATAAAAACATTATGAACAACCAGCTTCCCCAAATCATAGGTCCATGCATTGGAGATAGGGGAATAGTGATTTCTTTTTCCATACCAATGTAGGAACAATTCCCACCTAGTGACTATGTCATCCTCATACTTCAGCTCAACATCTCTGTAATTTTTGGCTATGTCTACCATCCCCTCTACTGCATTAGGGATGAGATTACGTTGACGTTGAGGCTTTTTTGATGAACCTAGAAACTAGGCTAAAATATCATCCTCAAAGGGTCTTTTAGATGTAGAGCCAGAGGGTTGGGTGTTTGAACGATTCATAATTCCAGAATGATTTAAAACATATTTCTACGGCATTTTGCAAGAGAGTTTCCAGGCCTAATTATGAGCTTCAAGAATAACAATGGTGAATTTTTCCAAGAAGGGCATACCTGTTTTTTAGTTTAGCTCAAGTTGATGTGGAATGGGTGCACCTCTACGGATTTGCTACTATGTCAAACCAAAAAACTGAACTAAAAAATTATGAAGGCAATTATGAGCCATCATCCATCACATATGGCATTACTTCTTGTTCATGCGAGTGTAGTTCATTCATCTACCCGTTTATCAATTTTGAACGTGGGTTGTCCATCTGAAAAGCGATGTACAAATCTAAACTTTTAATGATAAGTAAAGCCTTGATTTTTTTGAAAATGACGTAACCCTCCTCTTTGTCCAACAAAATTCTCCCATGTCCCATGTACTAATATCATCACAAAGTGTACTTCTGTGGTTCTGCAACCAAGAAAAGGAAATTACACTATGGGCTAGCGAAGCTATGGAATCTTTTGTCTTCCACCACGTAATGAACACAAAACAACAAAATTACAGAAAATTAAAGGTTTTGATTTTAATTTTATATCTGATATTAAAAGGGCACTTCCTAGCAAAATCGGACATGGGACTCATGACATTGATACCCATAAGTCACAACTTAAACTTAAAGACCAATCAAAAAGTGTACTTCCATGGTTCCACAACCAAGAAAAGGACATTAGACTATGGGCCCATGAACTTTCAGAATCCTTTATCTTCTGCCACGTAATGAACATAAAACAAAAAAATTACAAAAAGTAAAGGTTTTGATTTTGATTGTATATCTGATATTAAAGGGGCACTTCCTAGTAAAAGAGGACATGAGACTCACGACATCAATACCCATAAGTCATAACTTAAAGACCAGTCAAAAAGTGAACGATGTCAACAACAAAACATAAGAACGCCAAGGTTTTAGGATAATAGGGTTTTATAAATCCCTAGGTTGCAAACCTAACAACCCTAATTTAAACAATTGAGGATTACCAAGAATTTTGTGCTAGGGTTTAAGGATAATAGGGTTTTAGAAATCCCTAGGTTGTAGACCTAACAACCATAATTTAACCAGTTGAGGATTAATAAGAATTTTATATTTCAAACTATAGTTGATATTTTATATTGTATTCCTTGAAATTATGCATCATATTAGTAATAGTTTCATATTTTAATTGTATGTACTCAATGATTCATCACTCAACTAAATTCTTAATAACATATTAACAATAGTAGCATATACAACAATGAACATCAATAATCATTTAATGTGTATCTAGTAATTGAAACCAAAGGTTTTCTTCAATTGATAAAATAAATAATATAGATAATTGAACATCAACACATTACTAAATTTGAGTTTTTAATTGATTTTCAAATGAAGGAATACATAGAGGAAATACAAAATATTTCTCAAATACAACTCTGCACTAAGCTCAGTTGGAACTTGGATACTCATATTATCAATATAAAATCACTGTATCACCTTTTCTAGCAACTTCCACTATTCAGGTGGTGGAATTGTCATTTATTCTAATTGATGTTTTTTGACTCGACAATTTGTTAACAATTCATGATTAAAATTGGAACTTGACTTGAATGCTTCAATCAAAATTTCATTTAAGGATATCAGTGGTTTGATGGAATCTAAATAGTTCGCCACATCTGGGTTTTGAGGAAATTGGTCCAAATCAATCTTCCTTGCACCCTCTATCTTTCTGAAATCATCATTTCCAATGAATCACTCATTTGTGTCAAAATCCTCTTGCAAACCAAGCTCTTTGAAGTTCCTTACCTTTCCATCCAGCTTCTTCATCTTGTTTGCATCCAGATGCACAAATTCCATTGTTTCATGCATTCTGACACTTTTGAATGATAGATGACAACATCATTGAGGTAGCAAGCCGATTATTAATCCCTTTTGATCTCAATTCATTGTCAGTGGCTTTGTAGATTGTTTGTTAAAATTGATTTACATATTTCTCTAATGCCAACACATTTTTGTTGTCCAGTAAATATTTGTTGATAATGTAATTTGATAGCATCAATCAATTGAAACAATTCACGCAACTGATCAATCCTATGCATTATTTCCTCCTAGATATTTTGTTTCATATGCCTCATTGTTTCTCTACAAAATGTTGTTAACTTATTTTGACAAGAGTTTATTTCATTTTTCTGCTTCCATCAACTTTGTGACCAATATTTCATTTTTTCTCTCTTTCTCCAATTTTTGTTCCCACTTTTCATTTCCTTTCCCAATGCTTTGTCTTAATTTTTTTGATGTGGGTTTTTCCTCATCATATTTCTTTTTTCTCTCATCTAACCTTTGCTTCAGTTCATTCACTTCTCTCATTTTGTTTATCCTCTTTGCTTGTTGATGTAGAGGCATATTTTTTAATTCTTTTTTCTAATTCATTGCTCTTGTTATTTGTTGCTTTCCTCTTTGCTTTCTCATTTGCTAGGTCTGCCTGTAACTTTTCTATTTGAATCTGCAACCTTTTCTTCTCTCTCTCTTTCTTTAACAATGATGTGTACACCAATTCATTGTTCTTCTTTGATACATTAATTTTGTCAGTATTTTTTATTCCAAAAAAATCCAATTAGAAATTGCTCACCTAAAATTCAGATCGATCCATTTGATTTGCTGGTTTATTTTGAACTATGGGAAAAATGTAGCGCCTCTCATGTTACTAATACTTTTGAAACCGCTTTGTGTGTGTTTTGACTCTGTGTAGTTTTTTATTATGTTTGATGCTTACTAAATACTTTGTTAGACATCTTTTCCGCCATGTGTTTGGCGTGGCAGACAGTTATGTTTATTTGCTTATGATAGTTGGACTTATGTGTGGGATACTTATGTTATGATGATGTTACTATGTGAGTTATATTGATTGTGATACTTAGATTTTGATTATTGTATTTGATTCGAGTGAAGGAGATGGGGTGGCATCACTCATTCATGAGTGCCCTGCCTCACCACAACTCTCTTTCACAATGTGTTTGACTATGAGTTATATGCATAGGTATATGTTGTTTGATGTTTGGTGTTGTGTAGGTATGCAGGTACCAGGTGTCGACTCCACCCGTATTTTCAGGTCTGATCGCACTCTACATACCCAATGGTTTGATGTGGTTAGGGAGTTGGTAAGAAAGTACCCCCGTCTGTGTCAGTGGTTGTTCATGTCTTATTCGTACTTCGTTCATGTGGGTATGGTATTAATTTAAGTCATTTTCTTTCATGAGTTTTATAATGTTGCAAAAGTTGTGTTATGGCTTTTACTAGTGCATTATTATTTTAATTTAAATGTTATCCTATGGTGTGAAGTATTAATTAATTAATTGTTCAATGTTGTTAATAACATCAATACTTTTGGAAAATATTTGTGTACATTAGCATTTTATTATTATTATGAAATGCGAGTTATCATTTAATTTAAAATCAATAAATAAATAGATAAATTGTCTATGGATTATTTAAAATAAAGTTATGGAAATATTATTATGATTGACTTTATTATCAAATGGTAAATTAATAATATATTTTAAAATTTAATATGACTAAGTTGAAATGTTGTTTTAGTTTAATGTTATTTAATTGTTTATTTTCAAAAGTCAATTTTTTTAAAAAGGAAATTAAATATTAAAATATTAAAATGGTGCATAATTGGCATTAATTAATTAAGGAAGATGCTTCTTCCGAAATAAGAAAAATGAAGAGAATCTTCTGACAAGTGGCAGTTGCATGGGAAATCTGTCAAGAAATTAATGGCAATTTCTGACTTTTCCTTTTTGAAAATTTATATTTCCAAATAGTACTTTTTCGAAAAAGAAAGTAAACTAAAATTTGTCTGCAACTCTAAAATGGTGAAATTTTGTTGTGAATGAAATGCTCTGTGTTGTTTTTCGTTGAATTTTTCTGTTGAAAGGAGATAAGATTTTGGTTTTGCTGGGAATTGGTTTCAAATTTGTTTTGTTGGGGTTTCGAATCTTCAGATTGCGAAAGGTTGCAGTTGGTTGGATTTTCTCAACGTGACATTTCATCCTCGAATTGAATAAGTGAAGGACTCTAGGTATTACAAATTCGTGAATAGATCTTTGTAAATTTTAGTTTTAAAAGAGAACAGGATTTCAGTTTAAAAAAGAAAATATGTTTTCAGTGAATTTTTAGAAATCTTGTTTGTGAAATCCAATTCTCTATAAATGTTTATCAGCCTAAAGCTTCCTTCCTCTATTCGTTTCCTTCTCTTTATATTTTATTCTAGATTCTTGTTGAGAATAAGCGAAATTTCGTTTCCCTCTGTCTATTGTATCTTCTCAGCTAAAATCCTCTTTAAATCTCCTTCCATCTGAGATCTTCTCTTTCTTTTCCTATATTTCCCCAATTTGTTCTTTCTAGAAAAATATTGTGCATTGGGCTATGCCCAATCCTTCCTATATTCATGCTTATGTTTCAAATATATATATATATATATATATATATATATATATTCATGCCTGAAGAAATATTGTGAGGCATTCAAATATTGTTAGAGGAATTTATTTTTGTGTTGTGACCGATTTTATTTATTCCTATTGAAGGTCTATATTTTTCTTTGGTTTGTTGTTTATGTTCTGTGTGGGGTGGGGAGCTCATCCCCCACCACACCCCTTCCTCTCATGGAGGAAGCGCTGCCAAAGGTAGTGCTACCCCCACTTATGGGTGGGTCGGCTGTTCACACAGACCAATGCCCCCATTCTCATTGTTGCCATATGTTTATTTTGTGGTGTTGTGCAATTATTGGTTTTTGGACTTTATATATATAAGTGTGGCAGTATTAATATGATTTTGCTCTTTGGTTATTATTTTATATATATATATGTGTGTGTGTGTGTGTGTACTTTGTGGAATATTCACTATATTATTGTGTTTTATTTGCAACAGTATTTAGAAGAATTAATATTCATTTATTTTGGTATATACACATATATGTATATGTGTATATATATATGTATGCATATAATGTATATACATGAAATAAGAATAATTAATTGAGATGTAGACATAAGGTTTATTCTCGAAAAAATAAATTGATAAAAAAAAATGATATTGTTTAAATTTGATTCAAAATGTCACTTTAATTAATTTGTATTCAGAAACAGAAAAATTGTAGTTGAAAGATAATTCGTTTTAATTAGATTCTGCATTTATTAATTATTTAATTAAATTTATTTGTTTTTTTTAGAAATGATTTTTTTTAAAAGAGTAGATTTTTTGAATCTTAGAAAAAATCATAATGTAGATTAATTTGTTTGAGAATAGAATTAAAAATCAAATCTTAGAATAATCTATGTGGGGAAAATATTTTAAACCAGAGAATATATATAGTTAAAGAATTAAAATAAATGATTGATTTATAATTGGTTTTAATAGATTAAGTTTTACGTCTTTAATTTTAAAAGTTTGATTTTATGTTTAAATAATCATAGAATTTGCATTACCATTATTTTATTGGATTATTAACAAGTATTTAAACTTAGATTTTAGCAAGTAATTAAACTATATTTTTTGGAATTTTAGAAGAATTAATTTGATAAGATATTTAATATATCGATTATGGTCTTTGGTCAAATGGAAATGTTAGTGAATTCCTTATTATGATTTTAATAGATGAAAATGTTTATTTGATTTGAGACTTGTTTAATTTAAATTCCTTATAGTTGATGATGTGGCGTTAATTAGTTGAATGGGATATATTAGTTAGTTCTAGTAGCATTATCTCCAGAGGCTAGGGAAGTGTGAATGTATTTATATGGTTGCATCTTTTGGTTTATGTTGATACCATAATGGAAATTGTGGGTGGTGCCTCTTTGTGTTATGAATTTTGGGAGTCTTTGCGTAGTCACGAGATGGTCATGCCTCGTGTACCTTGTTGTGATTTAAGGTCCTTTTGGTTGTCCATTGAGGTACCTGTTACTTGATTTTGATTTTAGGGCAACCATAGGGGAGAGTGGCTCTTCTTGGGGCTAGTGTTCAGGTGGTTACCCTTGAAAGAGTTTCCCTAATTAAGTGAAAACCTAATTAATGTACCTAGTGGGTTGGGTTAGTTAACACATCATAGGTTAAAATATGCACCTCACCCCTACCATTAATGCTCCCAAAGGCTAAGGATGGGTGTGAAGACCTGTTTGGTAAGGTCACTACCTTGTCTTCATGAAAGGTAAGTGGCTCCGCATGAATCACCCTATGGGGCGGTACCTTGAGATAGGATGCCTGGTTAACCATAGATGGAGGTGGTTCCTAGCGTTAGGTAGCCTAGTTAATCCACATAGATGGAGGCGGTTCCTAATGTTAGGTAGTCTGGTGAATCCATGTAAGGCCATGCGATGACACTCTCCCACTATGCCCCTTTGTTTTCCCTTGTGCTTGTTGCCTCTGGAGTTGTTTTAGTTATTGTTGATGTTTATATTATTTCATGGGCTTGAGTCATGTGATGTGAGTCCTTTATGTTTGAGTTGTGGTCGAGGGTTATTTCTTATCGACTCCTTGCACAAGGGGTGTTCCTTTGGGTTCACATGGTTGGGTGGAAATGTGCAATGTACCCATTGGGTCCCTAGTTGGTGATCATGGCATGGACACAGTTGCAATGATCTCAGAGCTCACACGAAGAAGATTGTACCATTGAAGAAATCACCCTCATTATTGTAACTTTTGTATTATGTTGTACCCTTCCCCGTGTTATAAGGGAAGTGGCCTTGTAATGTAACTTTGGTTTCATGTTGTGTTGTATCTGTGGCAATATATTCTATATTTGTAATTTTGAACTCTAAAGTTGAATATAACAATATGTGAATTATGTTTATGATTATATATCTTATTCTGGATGGATGAATGACATACTTATATTATGTTTTACTCTCGTTTCTTTCTTCTGCTTTAGTTTGGGTATCGTTTATCATTTTAGTTGTTGGGTTCATTTAAGTAACACACCATGTACCCCATAGGACTAGGTTATTTCTTTATGTATATTATGTTGTATAATTATTTAATGTTGTTAAATGTAAAAAAAAAATCAATAAAAAAATTATTCTATTATTGTTGTAGTTGTCCTATGGGGTTTGTGTGGCAGGGCATTGGGTTAATACACTAGGCACTCTAGGTACAATGAGCCCATTATGTCAACCTAGTGCACATACTCATGTAGTTATGATATCCTTTGTTGACCTTTAGCAGTTGACAACCTTAAATGGGTCCGTAGTTGGCATATGATTCATTGGTGTAGAAAACCGGTGGAAGGGATAGGACCCTTGGTGTAGTGCGCAATGCATCAATATCCTTTTTGTTGGTAAACGCATCATGGAATCTTGGGTTGCCTTGTGTGTTTTCAGGTAATTTGAATTTTTTGTATGTAAGGGATGTGTTTAAAATCATAAGTATAGTTCTTGAATTTTGAGTTTGATCTGTATTTTCATTTTTGTCACCCTCGCCTAATTGGTTGTGACTCTTTTCTTGGGTGGTGTGTGTAGGATGCCTAGGGGTCGTGGTCAAGCTAGAGGTCATGGTAGAGGTCTAGGAGGTGGTCATGGGGTTAACCATCTGAACACTTATTTTTTGAGTCCCCCTGAGAATGATCGTGAGGAGCACCTGGGTCCTCAGTTACTTCCCTTGCTTGAGGAGATCCTTACTCGGCTAGGCCCTAGATAGGAGGGTGGAAGACAGGTGTTTAGGGAAAGAGAAAGGCTCCCTAGGAGGAGAAATGTTTCAACTCTAGCAAGACTTGTGATGGGCCTTTTGAGGGCACCTTCTTCGCTCATCAATAGTTCGAGTGGTGGTTTGGAGTGTGAGATTTGGATGGTTGGTGTTCATTCTAGTAGGGCGTCTCCAGCACATTTTGGGGTCTGGGGTGATCGTCTTTCATCTAGAAGGGTCTGGAGTTGGTTGTGAGCCCAGCTCCATCGTCTTGGCCAAACAGCTTGGAGCACACAGGCTGCAATGGGTAGAGGTACAGGTTGTTTTTCTTGTGGCCAGTAGGGCCACATAGCTAGACGATGTCCTCAGAGGAACACACCTGAATCTAGTTAGAGGTCAGTGACCATGGATCCAACAGGAAATGATGCAGGAAGGTTCCATAGGGAGAGTGTAATGGTTGATCATCGTTAGGTAGAGCATCAGGGCACAGATGTGGAGATTATTGGTAGTGGTCAGGCAGTTGACCCGAGAGCTGGGGGATGAACTCATGAGGGTTCAGTAGAGTCCTGGCATCGTTGTAGTGTCTTTTGTGTTGTTTTATTTTCTGCATTTGATACTTATTATATTATATTTTTCACTTTGAGACCTTATAGTTGTTTGTTTCACCATTCTAGATGGTGTCGGATGACATTTTATTTGATTTTGTTGAGTCTTCAGCGACATGGGAGGATGCATCCCACATATTTGTTTTCTTGCTTCTAGGAGTAAGCCTAGTTCTATGGGGGGAGGATGTAGCACCTCTCATGTTACTGATACTTTTGATACTGCTTTGTGTGTGTTTTGACTCTGTGTGGTTTCTGATTATGTTTGATGCTTACTAGATACTTTGTTAGACATATTTTCTACCATGTGTTTGGCGTGGAAGACAGTTATGTTTATTTTCTTACGATAGTTGGACTTATGTGTGGGATACTTATGTTATGATGATGTTACTGTGTGAGTTATATTGATGATGTGATACTTAGATTTTGACTATTGTATTTGATTCGGGTGAAGGAGATGAGGTGTTATCGATCATCTATGAGTGCCCTGCCTCACTGCAACTCTCTCTCACAATGTGTTTGACTATGAGTTATATGCATAGGTACATGTTGTTCAACGTTTGGTTTTATGTAGGTATGTAGGTATCGGGTGTTGAATCCACCCGCATTGTCAAGTCTGAGCACACTCTACATACCCAATGGTTTGATGTGCTAAGGGAGTTGGTAAGAAAGTACCCTCATCTATTTCAGTGGTTGGTTTAGTGGTTGTTCATGTCTTATCCGTACTTCGTTCGTGTGGGTATAATTTTAATTTTAAGTCATTTTTGTTCATGAGTTTTATAATGTTGCAAAAGTTGTGTTATGGATTTGACTAGTATATTATTATTTTAATTTAAATGCTATCCTATGGTGCGAAGTATTAATTAATTAATTTTTCAATGTTGTTAATAATATCAATACTTTTGGAAAATATTTGTGTACATTAGCATTTTATTAGTATTGTGAAATGTGAGTTATCATTTAATTTAAATCAATAAATAAATAGAAATTATTTATGGATTATTTACAATAAAGTTATGGAAATTATTATTATGATTGACTTTATTATCAAATGGTAAATTAATAATATATTTTAAAATTTAATATGACTAAGTTGAAATGTTGTTTTAGTTTAATTTTATTTAATTGTTTATTTTCAAAAGTCAATTTTATTTAAAAGGAAATTAAATATTAAAATATTAAAATGATGCATGATTGGTGTTAATTAATTAAGGAAGATGCTTCTTTTGAAATAAGAAAAATGAAGAGAATTTTCTGACAAGTGGCAGTTGCATGGGAAATCTGTCAAGAAATTCATGGCAATTTCTAACTTTGCCTTTTTGAAAATTTATATTTCCAAATAGTGTTTTTTCGAAAAAGCAAGAGAGGAAAAAGAAAATAAATAAATGTTTTTGTTTGCAACTATAAAATGGTGATTTTTTGCTGTGAATGAAATTCTCTATGTTTTTTTTTGTCAAATTTTTCTATTGAAAGGAGATTAGATTTTGGTTTTGCTGTGAATTGGTTTCAAATTTGTTTTGTTGGGGTTTCGAATCTCTGGATTGCGGAAGGTTGTAGTTGGCTGGATTCACTCAATGTGGCATTTCGTCCTCAAATCAAATTATCGAAGGACTCTAGGTATTACAAATCCGTGAATAGATCTTTGTAAATTTTAGTTTAAAGAGAAAAGGATTTCAGTTTAAAAAATAAAATATGTTTTCAATGAATTTTTGGAAATCTTGCTTGTGAAATCCAATTCTCTGTAAATTTTTATTAGCCTAAAGCTTCCTTCCTCCGTTCGTTTCCTGCTCTTTATATTTTATTATGGATTCTTGTTGAGAATAAGCGAAATTTTGTTTCCCTCTATCTATTTTGATCTTCTTAGCTAAAATCCTCTTTAAATCTCCTTCCGTCTGAGATCTTCTCTTTCTTTTCTTGTATTTCCCCAATTTGTTCTTTCTAGAAAAATCTTGTGCATTGGGCTATGCCCAATCCTTCCTGTATTCATGCTTATGTTTCAAATATATATATATATATATATTTTATTTTTTTTGTGCCTAAAGAAATATTGTGAGGCATTCAAATATTGCTAAAGGAGTTTCTTTTTGTGTTGTGGCTTATTTTCTTTATTCCTGTCGATGGTCTATATTTTTCTTTGGCTTGTTGTTTATGTTCTGTGTGGGGTGGGGAGCTCATCCCCCACTGCACTCCTTCCTCTCATGGAGGAAGCGTTGCCGATGGCAACACCCTCCACAAGTATGTGGAGGGAGCATTGCCAAAGGCAGTGCTACCCCGACTTATGGGTGGGTCAGCTGTTCACACAGATTGGCACCCCCATTCTCATTGTTGCCGTATGTTTATTTTGTTTTGTTGTGCGATTTTTGATTTTTGACCTTTATATATATATAAGTGTGGCAGTATTAATATGATTTTTTTCTTTGGTTATTATTTTATATGTGGCAATATTAATATGATTATGTTCTTTGGTTATTATTTTATATGTGGCAGTATTAATATGATTATGTTCTTTGGTTATTGTTTTATATATATATATATATATGTATATACTCTATGAAATATTCAGTATATTACTGTGTTTTATTTGTAGTGGTTCTTAGAAGAATTAATATTCATTTATTTTGGTATATACACATATATGTATATGTGTATATATATATATGTATGCATATAGTATATATACATGAAATGAGAATAATTAATTGAGATGTAGACGTAAGATTTATTCTGGAAAAATTAAATTGATTAAAAAAATGATATTGTTTAAATTCTGATTCGAAATGTCACTTTAATAAATTTGTATTCAGAAATAGAAAAATTATAGTTGAAAGATAATTTGTTTTAATTAGATTCTGCATTTATTTATTATTTAATTAAATCTGTTTATTTATTTTTTTAGAAATGTTTTTTTTTTTAAACAGTAGATTTTTTGAATCTTAGAAAAAATCAAAATGTAGATTAATCTATTTGAGAATATAATTAAAAATCAGATCTTAGAATAATTTGTGTGGGGAAAATATTTTAAACCAGAGAATATATATAGTTAATGAATTAAAATAAATGATTGATTTATAATTGGTTTTTATGTATTAAGTTTAATGTCTCTAATTTTAAAATTTTATTTTTATGTTTAAATAATCATAGAATTTTCATTACCATTCTTTAATTGGATTATTAACAAGTATCTAAACTTAGATTTTAGCAATTAATTAAAAATATATTTTTTGGAATTTTAGTAGAATTAATTTGATAAGATATTTAATATATCGATTATGGTCTTTGGTCAAATGGAAATGTTAGTGAATTCCTTATTTTGATTTTAATAGATTAAATGTTTATTTTGATTTGAGACTTGTTTAATTTAAATTCCTTATAGTTGATGATCTAGCGTTAATTAGTTGAATGTGATTTATTAGTTAGTTCTAGTAGCGTTATCTCTAGAGGCTAGGGAAGTATGAATGTATTTCTATGGTTGCATCTTTTGGTTTATGTTGATACCATGTGGGAAATTGTGGGTGGTGCCTCTTTGTGTTATGGGTTTTGGGAGTCTTTGCGTAGTCACGAGATGGTCATGCCTCGTGTACCTTGTGATTTAAGGTCCTTTTGGTTGTGCATTGAGGTACCTATTACTTGATTTTGATTTTAGGGCAACCGTAGGGGAGAGTGGCTCTTCTTGGGGACAATGTTCAAGTGGTTACCCTTGAAAGAGTTTCCCTAATTAAGTGAAAACCTAATTAATGTACCTAGTGGGTTGGGTTAGTTAACACATCATAAGATAAAATATGCACCTCACCCCTTCCATTAGTGCTCCCAAAGGCTAAGGACGGGTGGGAAGACCTAGTTGGTAAGGTCACTATCGTGTCTCTATGAAAGGTAAGTGGCTTTGTATGAGTCACCCTATGGGGCGATACCTTGAGATAGGATGCCTGGTTAACCATAGATGGAGGCGGTTCCTAGCGTTAGGTAGCCTAGTTAATCCACACAGATGGAGGTGGTTCCTAATGTTAGGTAGCATGGTTAATCCATGTAAGTCCATGCAATGACACTCTCCCACTATGCCCCTTTATTTTCCCTTGTGCGTGTTGCCTCTAGAGTTGTTTTAATTATTGTTGATGTTTATGTTGTTTCGTGGGCTTGAGTCATGTGATGTGAGTCCTTTATGTTTGAGTTGTGGTCGAGGGTTATTTCTTATCGACTCCTTGCATGGGGGGTGTTCCTTCAGGTTCACACGGTCGGGTGGAAATGTGCAATGCACCCATTGGGTCCCCAGTTGTTGATCGTGGCGTGGGTGCAGTTGCAGTGATCTCAGATCTCACATGAAGAATATTATACCATTGAAGAAATCACCCTCATTATTGTAACTTTTGTATTATGTTGTACCCTTCCCAATGTTATAAGGGAACTGGCCTTGTAATGTAACTTTGGTTTCATGTTGTGTTGTATCTGTGGCAATATATTCCACGTTTGTAATTTTGAACTCTAAAGTTGAATATAACAATATGTGAATTATGTTTATGATTATATATCCTATTTTGGATTGATGAATGACATACTTTATTATGTTTTACTCTCGTTTCTTTCTTCCGCTTTAGTTTGGGTATCATTTATCATTTTAGTTGTTGGGATTGTTTAAGTAATTTACCACGTACCCCATAGGGCTAGGTTAATGCTTTATGTATATTATGTTGTATAATTGTTTAATGTTGTTAAATGTAATTGTTGTTTTCAAAACAAAACAAAAATTGTTATTATTGTAGTTGCCCTATGGGGTTTGTATGGTGGGGCATTACAAACAACAAAAGTGTACTCCATGATTTCTTTATTTGTGTCAAATGTGGGTAATACCATGGTTGTTGCAGGCTTTAAAATTACAACAAACACACTCTTTTTCAGTTGCTTCTTTTCTTTTTTATACAATTCTGGTTTATTTTTAAACTCTTCAATGTAATCAAAATATGGGGATCACAAGAATAATGGAATGCTTGAATGGTGAAGGACTAGGAGTACTTTTAGTTGCTAATGCTATTGCAACCACACTAACTAGGAGTGGGGGAGTTCCTAGAAATAAACCCTTTTTTCGTGTTAGTGGTAGTGTGACTGGGACCTGTCAAAATCATTTGCCTCTTCTGTATGCCTTGATCACTTGGTTTTTGTGTGGTATCTTGTATTGTTTTCTTCTTGTGTATAATTTGTTATTTTAGCACATGTTGACCACTACTAGTACTAATACCCATACCATCGCCACTAGTGGGCATGCTAGTTGCACTAGGATCTCCACCATGGGCATGTCCTAGTTGTGATTGTATCTGACCATGAGGATTAGGATTTGAAGCTATACTATATTTTAGCACATGTTGACCACTACTAGTACTAATACCCATACCATCGCCACTAGTGGGCATGCTAGTTGCACTAGGATCTCCACCATGGGCATGTCCTAGTTGTGATTGTATCTAACAAAATGAATTGTTTCAGCTATACTTTTATGTCATTGGTCTACTTTATCAGCTCAAAGGCCCAATTTATCAATTGGTTTTCTATGCTCTATATATGTTATCACCCAAGGGCCTTGTCCTTGGGACCCTAAAGGACCACCTTCATGACCCATTTTTTTGGCTATGGTTGCTCCTTAAGTATATGCTTCTTTTGTGGCCTCACTTAAACTAACTTTGACATAGCTTTGTTCTTCCCTATCATCATTAGATTCATCATGAGTTTCTTGATCTTCTTGTTCATTGGGATGCTCTATATTCCATAATTTGTTAAACTCACGATCTTTGTTATCTCCAAAGTTTGCAAGAGTTCTTGGTTTACCTAGCTCCTTCCTCATAGACCAAAAGACGGTAATTTTTTATCATGTCCAATTTTTATCTATAACTTCCTTATCTAGATAATCTGGCATTTTTACTCTACTAGATGGTTTATCACTTTTCTCATAAAAATTATTGTACCTCCTGATTCTATTTTGGTGCAATGCCATAATTTATGCTGACAATTGTTCAAAAGAAATACCATTCTTAGCAACACTTTTCTCCATTTCTATTTTGACCTCATCCTAAGAATCCTTGTTTCTCAAGTTTTCAAGAAAGGGTTTAATTTGATGTTGAATTCTAATTGCAACATTCCTATTAGCCACAATCATTGATTTAATGGTGTTGCATGGATCATACTGCAAACGATAGACAACATCAAAATTTAAAAAATTCAAAAGATCATGTACCACCTTAAATTCTTTTCTCTTGAATGTGAAACATCCACATGAAAAAGGTAAAGAAGGAAATAAGTTCTTCTGCTTATTGACACGGTGTAGTTCATCACTAATTTGCATTTTCCTTGCATATTCTAATGCAAAAACCATTTATGTCACATGTATTGGAAGTTTGTATGGCTCTACTCCTGATCCATAAAATCTTATCACAATATATTCTTCCATTAAGTACCAACCAGCCAATTCTATTTCTTTTCCTAGTTGAATGCAATTTCTACATGACATAGGCAATCTAGGCATTGGAGTATTTGTAATTGTTTGATGCAATGGAGCCAAAAATTAGTCTAAAAAATGATTGTAGTTCCTTCAAGAATCATGCATCATTATCTCAATGGTCCAATCATATACTGGAGCCATTTTCTTTTTGTCAACATTCATATAGGGTTGAATCTAAAGCTTGTTGGTCTGAAACATTCCACTAAATTTGAATAGAAAATAATAGCACAAGTAGTTTGTGAACCTAAATGTCATAGTGGACTTTGAGTGTGGACCTCCTTTAATCATTGCAAATTGCTCATGCATGGATTCTACAATGTGCTCAATAAAGTTATATTTGATAGGTTGAGATGGAAAAGCATAATGGATATTATATACCATTTCAAGGAGGCTTGCACCCACTTGCCAATTGCTATCCAGACTGAGGAAAAATGCTAGCATGGAAATAGTCTCTTGAGCCCATGGTCTAAAAATAACAAAATCATAAGGAGGCTTATGGTTACCTTTCAATTTGTTTCTAACGTGTATGTTATCCCGAGCTTTTTTATTTATAAAAGAATTTTTCTCCCTTTCATCCACAACTTCATAATCACGAGTAAGACTTTCTAGGTCAATGTCAAAATTTTCAAATTCTTCAGTTATAAACCCCAACACTTTTCCAATTTATTCTACATTAATGGATAATAATTCTTATTTTCTATCTTTATTAACAATTGCTCTTTTGTTATCATCATAATTTTGGGCAAGGGAAAACCTCATGTAACATCATGCGCCCTAATCCACTTACCCACAGTGCATTAAAACTATTAACTTCCATTTGGTTTGTAGCCTTATTCTCAAACAAAAATCTAAGTTCTAAGGTAATCCTACCATAGATTTCAAGATCATAAATATCATGGTATTCATTAGTGAAACCTAGGGTTTTAAGCAATCCAACATAATGTATCTTTTTATCCGATTTTTCTCTACCTTTCCCAATAACTTTCTTTGGTCTACTAGTGGTACTGGTGGTAGACATTCTTATACAATGTGACATTGTGAATTCCCTCTTAGTCCTTAATTTTTCTTAAGTCTCTCAACCCTAAACCCAAACTTCAAAGTTTGACAAAATAAGATTTTAAGAAATGATGAAATGAAATCATAGGAATTATGTCTTTCACTTACCCAAATTTTGATTCTTGGAAAGATTAATATTGACAGGCGTACACTGGCTTTATTGGAACCTAAAATCTCCCTAGTGCACTACAATGAGCAATCTAAAATCTCCTTGTGTGTTGACTCTCTCACTTAAAAATAAAATCACTTAGTAGTAGAACACTTATTATTTTCAAATATTAAAGTGAATAAAATATCAACGTGTTGCCACTAGACTACACAATTAGTACATTACATTTCTATAATGACACTTAGAAATAAATTCTCAAAAAAATTCTCAATCGTTGATCTTAGTAAATCAAATGGTTATAGGGTGATTCTGGAGGTTTGAGTTCGCAAGCCTAGCGCTTTGTAAATTTCATTCTAGAATGCAACTACAACCATCCATCAAATGTTCATCGAATGGTTGAGTAATTTATGATATAAAAAAAAACTTGTATTTTAAATTTGTTTTAAAGATGTGTTTAAACAAGTGTTTTAAATTTGTTTTAAACTTCAACAATGCTAGGATACAAAATCCTAATGGGGTCATTGAGATGAGTTCACTTGTCCATTTCGTGGTTTCGTGAGTCACATATAGATCTACTTGAAGCATCCTGCAGACTTGCAGAATCCCTTTAAAAGAAAGACATTGATTGACATCAAGGCCAAGGGGCCAGTGACTTAACCTTGCAAAGGACTTAATAAAATGACTAATGATACTGGTGTTGAGCAGTTCAAATAACTAAGAGGGGGGTAAATTAGTTATCACAAAACACTTTTCTTTCTTTACTTAATCTAGAGAAATCATACACCAATCATATACTAATTAAAATAGATATGAACATGCAAGCACTAAACAACACCATGGACAATAAAAACCAGAATTTATGTGGAAACCCAAGATGGGAAAAACCACGAAGAATGCTAATTCTCAATTATAAAGCACTAGTTAAGGTGACATCGATTAAGGTGATTTTTAAAAAGGCTCATTGTAGGTAAGGCTCACTGCCAGTGGGCTCACTGCCTTGCTATTATAGCCAACGATAAAAAGGCTCACTACCAAAAGAGAAAGGATCACTGTGAATAGAAATCGCTGATTACAAAAATGGACAAAACATGAACTGATGAAGTTGCATCTACATATGCATGAATTCAGTTATGATTAAGAGCACAATATCTGACTATAATAGATTCAGTGAAGAATCTTCTGCACACCTTTCTTACACAACCTATGCAATAAAAATTGCTTCTTCTTGACATTTGCCTTCACTTCCTTCTTTGTTTCTTGTTGCACAATCCTTCACACCCTTATCACTATTTGCACATGCTACACTTCTTGTTTGGATACCCAAAAGGATGTTATACATACATACATACATATATATATGCACCTGAAGAACAAAATTATTTGGCCTAGCAAAACATATTGGCTTGAAGAATAACCTTGAAATATTCAATAAGGCTTGGCACGCTAGCATTGGACCCAAAGGATAGGTCGCACATAAAGATCTTCTTACCACGTTACCATGGGACACATAAATAGGTCATACATAAGATATAGAATTATTACCAAAAGATAGAGAACTTTGAATTACATGAGATATATTTTGGGGCCAATGGGGAACTCCACAACCAAGACCAAATCTTGATCAACATCAATTGATAGGAACACCACAACTAAGACCAAATCTTGATCAACATCAATTTCAGTATCAACCGGAGGAATGCAATTACACATACCAAAACTTGTAACATGCTACATGAATGTCCAGATAGAAAGGATGCCCGGAATAAGTTTTAGGCATAGCATCCAACATCAAAAAAGATTAGTCTTCATTATTCAACATTAACTTTCTTCCATAGGTGTCCCACAAAGAAGTATTACCATATCCAGATGAAGGATAACATCCACACTATGCAACATCATAGCATATGATAGGATATATCATTTTTGTATATCATCTGGAGCACAACCTTCTGGATCCTAGGTTTTGACATCAATGAAAACAATGCAAAATGAAAAACTACTCAACAATCTCACCCTTTGGCATTGATGGAAAAACAAGAAAAAACACAAAAACACAAAAACTGCAAGAACTCCAAGCACTTCCCCTTAGCCAAACAATTAAAATTCTCTTTTTGTTTTTGTTTTTCTCTTTATTTTCTCCCCCTTTTTTCCATCAAAGGATAAGGGCCAAATAAGAACATTCAAAAACTCAAGTAAAAATAACACTTTTCACATGAGAAAATTTCTTGTACCTTTCTCTCACAATTGGAAGAATCCTCTTCCAATCTTCCACTGTAGAAACCATTCTTGCACACACACTTTCTTGTAGAACCAACAACCCAAATGAAGATGACTAGTCCGGAGACAGGAACTTTCATTCACAATCCTCTGCATCAAAAAGTATCCTAGAGAGATGATCCAACTAGACCTCAAAAATTTCTTTAACCAACTAGAAGGTTTTAACCACATCTTCCCTTTGTCTCTAAGTAGATAATAACTCAGCTTTCAGCTCACCAACTCTTATTCTTTGTTTTCCATCTTTATCCTTGAAGAATTCAAAACACTTCCCAATATCATTAAATTTAGATTCAATAGCTTCAATTCTGCTTCTAAAATTGTCAACAGTAACAGGCCACTAGAGACAGTATTTGTAGATGTCAAACATCTCCTTAAGGAATTATTTTGTCTCACCAATGTATTTGAATAAATTTTGTTTACCTGTGTCACATCTTCTTTCAATCATAGCTTGGAATTTATCTCCTTCAGATCTTTCCTGCAACAATATTTCTTCAACAACTTCTACCAGATCATCTGGTAACGAGTTAGTAACAAAAGAAATAGTAATACTCTTTCTAATCAGATAATCAACCAAGGAATCTTCAATTCTAGGCCTACTAACCGGAGAGTAGGAATTCCACATTTCACCAATATTTTTCATATCACCCTCATCTAATACCAAACAAACTTCATATGTATCAGGCAGAGACTCTTATTCCCTCTCCTTGTCTTCAAAGATAGTGATGATATCCTTTGAGTTAATTTTCTTCCTTCTAGGTTTTGGAGGGGAACCACCAATGACAACCTCTAATAACCTCTTACCGAAGGAGGAAACCTCCTCAAACTGACTAATAGGGATAGCACTAGACACTATCGCGTTGGAGCATAGATTCATCTGCAAGGATGAAAAATAAACTTTGCATGCATTTGCTTTATCTTCCATACATTCCAAATATCTGTAAATTAAAATTCTGATAGGAATGTTGAACTTCCACTTAACATTCTCCTTTGATGGTAATGAATTCAGAAAGTAGAACACTAAACACATGAGCAGAGACCCAAACTAGAAGGGGCAACTCTCAACCAAAGACATTCTGATATTCTCAATTAGGTTTTCCAATATCAGACTACACAAGTCAAACTGTTGGTTTTCCTTCACCATCGTATGTGCAAGATACACAACAATAGCAGATGTAGAACCTTCATGATTTCTAAAATAGATTTTGTATGAGATACCATAAGCAACATACCTTACTGCAATATCGGTAATGGTATTTATCAGTAGAGCTCAGGGGTCTTTGTTGATACCAGTAAGTTCCTCCAGATCTTTGTATTTCACTATTTTCTTTCTAGGGAGGTTACCAACTCTGCACAATCTAGTAATAACTTCAATGGCTTCCTTAGTGATTGGATAGGGTCTACCCAAAATGATGCTACCATCCTTGAATTGACTCAACAGGAAAAAGATAGATTATTTGTCAACAAACCAAGGGAACTCTCCCCATAAATCCATACCTAGGGCACATACATTTTGCAATTCATCAGCCTTCAACCCTAGCTCCATTTCCTTCAACATCAAATGATCAAATTCATCCAACTCAACTCCCTTCAGCTTCGATAGAATACCATCACTAGATTTTTGCCAATAAACATGGATTCCATCATCGCACTTAGCTTCCTCAATCTTTTATCGCTCAACGAAAACCTCTTCTTATTCTTTGAAAACTGTGAGAAATGATTTGAAACTTCATCTTTTATCCTTAATTTCTCATGATGACTTCACCACCAAAACATGCATCGATGATGCCACCAATTGCACTTTTCTTTCCAATCAGCCAAATTAAGCTTCATGATGCAACACCACCCGGATCTAGCTTAGTCATGGAAAAAACACATCAATATTACTTCGGAGAGGGGGAACCGACAAGATATGCATTACAAAACTCCCCCTGAGCCAAGGTAGTAGGCTCATATTTTGGAAGATCTTGTATGGGGATTCGGTACCACAGAAGGGCTCTCCACACTTTTTTCTTTTTTCTTCCAAATGGTGATGGTCTTCTTCTTAGATTCTATAGACATTGAAATCTGCAAATGCTAACATATTGACATAGATTAACACTGTTAGCAAATCACAACATCCCTATGAGATATTGAACCATACTAGATAATGCAAATAAAACACTGAAATACCAAAGAGACTCATTGCAAGCATGTGAATTATGTTCAAACCTATCCCATATTGGGAGTGGTGCCTTTTGAAATGTGGAAGGGACAAGCATTTGAGAGGGAGATTCAAAATTGGAAGAATATTCCATCTTGATGCCCTTTTGAAAGTAATTAGAAGAATTAATAAATCAAAGAATTGATTTATTAGTGCAAGTGGGTGGGTTAGTTGAGAGTTTAGATTTGACTCAAGTTGGGTCAAAAGCTGGAGAATGGGTGATTATGTTTAGAGGTAAATCAATTTAGATTCATTAACTCGGAGGATTTTAGGATTTTGACATTTGATTTAAATCATTTTGATTTATTGAATCAAATGAGAAGAACTTAAGGACTTAATGAAATAATTTGATTTATTTAATTACGCATGATGAAGCTAGGGAATTAATCAATAATTTTTTTTAATTGATTAATAGAAGAATTGGATGCATAATGTTAGTTTTGCATGTCTATAGATTCATCTGATTTTGCAACCTCCTTTTTTTTTCAATCTTTTTTAGAGCAACATATATGCATGTGTTAGCATAATGTTCAGACATCTACAACATCCTCCCTAAAAAAAAAGCACGCATGACAAAGTTATTTTACAAGGGCATCCAACAAGCACACCAGATAAAAAGATAATGATCCTTGCCCCATTCCTTTCTCTCTAAACCTGTTTTGTTTAGGAATCATCGAGAGGTCCTTGGAATGAGCACAAAATAAGATAAGTCAAAAAGACCAAGATAAAGTAAACAAACAAACCAATGTTCTTCAGACCGCTAGCCAAGGCTAAACTAATGGGGGGTACCTGATGCTTATGTCCATCGTGGGAAGGATTCATCCTAGGATATGTTGTGATCAGGGTTTTGGTGGGACTGATTGGGTGATAAGCTATTGATACTCTGAGTTGATCAACTTGCTTGCTTACTGACTTAGACTTTTGAGACTCTAATGATTAGGTGTTCACTTTTGAACTTGCTATACTTGCTTCTTGCTTCACCAAAGGATGAAAGCGATGAATGATATTATTATGAGTGATGAAAGTCGTGGGTGAAAGAAAGATGAGATGGATGCACCATTTTGGATTTTTCAGATATTTTGAGGTTGTTTTTGGTATTTTTGAGATTTTTCAATGTTTTTGGTATTTTGTGTCTCGGGGGCCGATCAAGGATGGCCTTGTCTATGTTTAAGCTCAGAGACGACGTAGTTCAGATGACAATTGACTTTACTGCTAATGAGATAGATGGGCAAATGGATTGCCATTGTGACGAATGCCTGAAGGATTGACCTAAAATGTGAAATAGATGGGAAAACAAATTGCCATTGCGATGAACGCCTAAAGGACTGACCTTAACTGTCTCGGGGGATGATCAAAGATCAAACTTGCCTACATTCAAGCTCAGAGATGACGTAGTTCGGCAAGATGACTCTATTTTTTAAAATTTTTTTACTTTGACATGTTTTGTATTTTGAATGAATTTTTGAATGTTTTTGGATTTTTTTATTTTTCAAATGTTTTTGAGTTTTTTGATGAATTTTTTGAATGTTTTTGGATTTTTGCATGATTTTGATAATTTGGAGGTGGATATGCATGACGATATCAGTGCTTTGTTTTGGGATTTTGTTGAAAACCAAGCTTAATATTGATCAATCGGATTGATGGATTGATAGTTTGACTAAGTGTGTTAAGTCAAACAAAAGTGATAATGCACTTGTAAATTCCAGGAAGTTGTGTTATCCTAGAGTGAACTTGTACATAAGAGGATGGTTTGACTAAGTGTGTTAAGTCAAACGAGGTGGTTTTGGATTCGATAATTTGGCTAAGTGTGTTAAGCAAAACAAAGAAGATAATGAATTTGGAAACCCAAGGAAATTGTGTTATCCTAGACTAAATCTGTGCACAAGATGATAGTTTGACTAAGTATGTTAAGTCAAACAAGGTGATAATTTATTGGATTCGATTGATCAAAATTGATGAAGCTTGATTCGGAACAAAAAAGATTTGATGATTTTGATGTGACGCTGAAGTACACATTAGACGCGACTGATATGAATTGTTTGGATTGATGTTCGACGAAAGATAAAGCTTGATAAGGAACGTCTTCTTGTCAAAATATGCCATGGGCTAGTGATTTGGATTTTGGCTCACAAATGCATTGACTAATTTGGTTTCATGTTAACCAATGTTCGGATCACCACATAAGTTGGAGGATATATATCAAGATTTATTCCCGAAGCAAGATGTAAATATTTGCCCCCAGTGTCTAGCAATGCAGGGAATGTCATGGGTGGATGCTTGAATAGGTGTATGGATAGATATGGTAAGCATGCAAAGGATGCCAAGGATCATCTTGTGATAAGATAAGGTGTTTGGATAGAGGGTGCTCATTTGGATAGTGCTTCGAGGCTCAGATAACGTTGGGTAGGATGGGATCAATGAAAATGACTCATGTCAAGATGCTTACCATAAACATGTGTGAAGTGTGCACCAAACTTTCATCAAGATCTAGATAAGGTAGATAGATGGTAATGGGTTGAATGAACGAATGATATGGATGGAATGTTGGCTTTATTATGGATGTGATAAGATGCTTTCTCTTGAAATGGTGCAAGTAGATGCTCGATTCTACACATGACGCCTATTTTCCACGTTTTCATCATGGTACCTGTCCAAAGCACCACCAAAGTGGTTTTTGCTAGAGGATGATTTTTTTCTTTACTGTTTTCAATCCTTTTTCTGATTTTTTTTGGATTTTTATGATTTTTGATTTTTGTATTTTCTGAGAAATTTTAAGTTGATGCTAAATCACTTGGTACTGTTGATGTTGATGCTTCTGTCATAATGTGACATTGATATCCTACTTGAAGAAGTTGATTTGTCAAGATACATGCACTTGAATGCAACTTTTGAGATTTTTGATCTGCTTTGTTGATACCGGAGTTAACTTTTTCTTTGTACACACATCGCGATAGAGTGCCTTCTGAATCCTTATGGTGAAGGGTCTTTGCCAACACATGGTCAATGTAAGAATTGGATATCATGCGTGGAGGCGTGGAGGCATGGATGGAGTGTGTTTAGGAATAAAATATGGATTGGTTGACAGTTTGGAACATTTGACTGTCCAAACTTGGGAAGATGAGCAATAATGGGTGGATACAGAAGTGTTCATGGAATTAGGACCAACAACTCGATATACTATGTACGTTTCTTGAGAATATTGCTTTTTCCTTTGTGGACATCTTTGATGGATACGTTTCCCTTTTTATTTTTCCCCATAGTTTCTTTGACTAATGGAGTTTGATAGGGATAATCATTCTTTGTTTCTTTGGTATCCATATGTATTTGATTTGTCCTTCATGCTTCAATACTTCTTTTTCTTTAATGATGTTTTTCATGCTTTGATTCAAATCTTTCTTTTGATGTTGGTCCCAATTCGTGGATGGGGTGATGGGTGGATGGAGATTCATGGTGTGGCGGGTCGTAGTATTGGCATTGGTTTCATCATAAGGATCCTTCGTGCTCCCTATGTTGACGTTTTCTTGAGACGAAGTTGCCCCCAATTTTATGGAAGGATCGCTGATATGTTTATATCCCTTGATTTTTGAATAACCAAGGCCTTGATGTTTAGGATTGCCAAAAATATACACTGGTTCTAGGATACCCTGTTCATGTAGGCCTAATCCTCTACCTTGATAATTCATCTGCTGAAATTTTTTATCTGCAATAGGATATGATTTACCTTGGAAACAAGGTGCTAATCCTTCTCTACTTTGTCATAGATCTTCAAAGGTGCTAAATTCTTCATTGATAAGATAGCTTGCTCTAAGGAAGGTAAGTGATCCAAGTTTATAAGTGATAGGATCCTCCGCATGTGGGATGACTTCCTGATTGATATCTTTGGCTTGATCTTGTGAGATATCATATTGTAATGCTTCGTTAAGAAGTGTTGATGATTCATTGTAAAATTCTTCCTCATGATTCATTCTTGATATGCTTTCATATGATTTTTTCGATTCACAAATTTTGTAGAAGCCTTCTTCATGTTCTTTTTCTGATAGGTGTCCATAGGATGTTTCTGATTCACAAATTTTATAGAAGCCTTCTTCATGATTTGTTATTGCTATGTCTCCAAAATTTTCCATATTTTGGTCGTGTGTACAAATGTTAAGAGTAGGAGAATCTTGTTCCTTGGTAATGATATCAAGAGTATGAGACTCTTGTTTTGAATGAAGGTCATCTACGTGTCCATCCAAAGAAAGCATCTTGTGGGTAGATGGAGGAATATGTGCTATATGGATATGATCATTATTTGTGACATCTTGTATAGATAGGAGAGTTTCCATCAGATCATTGTAGTATCTTGGAGATACGAATTCTTGACTAATTCTGGAATTACTTTCGACATGTTTTGGATCAATTTCAAAGGATGGATTGCTTATAGCGAGTTCTTGGACATCATCCTTATGCATGGGTAGTGGCTCAATATCCTCTTGTTCTTTGAATGGATTTGGATCAAGTGTAAAGTCAAAGATTCTTTCACTATTTGTAACCATGAGGTCAGAGGATGCCAATATGTCTTGGGAAGGACCATTGCTAGACCTTGATGGAAGATGTTGATCATGCTTTGGAATTAATTTTTGAGATATGTCCTCTAACTCATAAGGAGATGTAGAGACATTTTCAATATGATCATTGGTTGATGGATCGTGGATTATGTCAATAGGATCAAATAATGTCAACACATCTTGAAATAGATCACTAAAAAGTGGCTTTTGATGAAAGTTGATTTGATCACTAGATGGGGTAGACATATCTTAATAGTGCTCATTGATGGATTGATTTTGATCATTGTCTTCGACAGTTTTGGTGGAGAGATTGTCAATGTTTTCAACCATAGGATCAAATGATGTTGACATTTCTTGAATTGGATCATTGTTGGGTATCGTTGGTGAGTTTTGATCATGATTGAAAAGTGGTTCTTGGTGTGTGTTGATTTGATCGTTGGTTGAGGTGGAAACATCTTCAAGGTGTTCATTGATAGATTGATCTTGATTTTTTATTTCAACAATTGTGGTCGGAATCTATTACAAGCTTTGTTGAGTAAGTAATGCCTGTGTTTTTTGTTGAGCCAACAATGCTTGTTGTTGGTCATTTTGTTGTTGTGCCAACAATTCTTTTTGTTAGGCTTGTTGTTGAGCTACTTGTTGATGCACTTGTTGATGGATTGCTTGCAATAGTGCCCAAAATTGTGTTTGTGCCTGCCAAGCTTGGTGTTGGGCTACTTGAGCCGCTTGCGTAGCTTGTTGGGTGGCTAATTCTGCTTGCGCTTGCTGAGCAGCTAGTTGTGCAACTTGTTGGATTTGGAGTGCCTTTTGGTAGGCAGCTTGTTAAACGGCTTGCAACATGATGGAGAATGAATTGGTCATGTTGTGTTTTGGCGGTGGTGGTGGTGGTGGAATGAGAATGGTGTTGATTGTTGGGGTTTCTTGAATGGTTTTCATCTATTATTGCGATATCCATGGCACAATTGGAGGATTTTTTATGATGCTTTGGTTTATGATTGGAGTGTTTCTCATATTCAATTGATTGAGGGTTGGTAAAGGGGGAAGGCTCATGCCTTGATTGTTTGGTTGATAGATTTGTAAGTTTTGACTTTGATTTAAATCTACCAAAGGGAAAGGTGTTCCAAAGTTTAGATTGGGAAAACTCACACTTGTTGTACCATTGAGGTTTGTAGGAGATAATGATCCCATGTATGGATTGTACAAATGCAAGTTTTGAAAATCAATTGTCATTGTAAGGATTGGATAGTTTGGTTGAATTGGATTAATCATGATGTAGGAATCAAGTTTATATTTCATGTTCCTCTTGTGTTTTGACCTTGTTGACCTCTTAAGGGATTTAGGACCAATGATGAGATGAAGGATGAAAGGGTTGAATGATATGGGTGTTTGAACTTTTTAGGAACTTTGGACCAATGCTAGACTTTAGGACTTGTTTTGATTCGATTTTGATTGCGGATAGTTTGACTAAATGTGTTAAGTCAAACAAGGTGATAATGCACTTGTAAACCCTAGGAAGTTGTGTTATCTTGGGAAAAACTTGCACAAGAGAATGAATTGGATAAGTGTGTTAAGCCAATCAAAGTGATTATGAACTAGTAGACCTCAGGAAGTTGTGTTATCCTAAAGGTAAATTTGTTCAAGAGGATAATTTGGCTAGGTGTGTTAAGCCAAACAAGGTGATGCTGATTTTTTAAAAGTCTAGCATGAATGATGTTTTCAAAGTTCCAAAAGTTGTTGGTGAAATGGAATTTGATAAATGTTTGGATGGATGAAGTGTTTTGACTTGATCCTAGATGACCCTATGAGGTCTTGTTGACTAGACCAAGATATTGAATAACATGCTTTTCCCTAAGAGTAATTCAAACCAAAAGATCAATGTTCACATGGAAAACCATAAGACAGAAGATTGCAAGCACATGTGTGATTCAATTGTCTGTTATCTTGCTTAGGTTTGGTTCTTTTTACAACAAACACTTCTTGCTTAGTTTTTCAAACTGAATGTCCAATATCATAATTTTCCTTCATCCCACAAAGTGCATTATGTGGAAATCAAGGAAATCAAGGCAAAGGTTACCTAGTGTTGACTTTGGGAGAAACAAATTGAGATGTCTGAATGTTTAGAAGCCTTCTAGAGATAAGAACCCCTAGGGACAAGCAGTAACATTTGGACACCTCCAAGGTATTTGTTCTTCCAAAGGGTTTGAAATTCTCATGATTCGTTGAATGTTTGTTTTCCACTATTTTAGATCCAAGCAAAGTGTTTTGATTCAAAGCACATGTACAACCCTAGGCTGGAAAAGGAAATATTTGTCAAGTTCCCACTTGGACGAATTCAGCTGCGCATATTCTGTGATGATGACTAGATGCTTGACCATACTGGCTCCCCTCCACGGCACACACTTCTCGAGTCAGCCAAGAATTAGTACCCATGAATCTCCCATGGCATACTTTTCATCTCTACAACAAAACCGCATGTATACGTGGGGCGTTTTCAGAGGACATGACCTCTTGCACCAACAAATATAAGGTATTTTTTGGCTTCTAAAAAAAATTTTGTAGTAAGGGCATCCAGTTTAGGGGGTGCAATGATAAAATCCTTATGAGAGATCTCCCAACCCTTAGAACAAGGGCTTTACACATTATAAAGATACTGGGGGAGAGTTATCATGCACCACTTCCCATTGTCCATGGCTTTCACGATGAACACAAATTTATATAGCGGTTTGGAAGAGCTTGGCTTTAGCCCATTACCGCTAGAGTCGTTCCCTTGGGGTGAGTAATTTTTCCCACCAAGGCAGGCCCTCTAAAGGTACACAATAGTGAGTAAGTGCATCCGTAGTTCGATCATCTTTGTTTGTGTGAACAAAGAGAGAACACTCGCAATGTCTTTTTCTCACACTAAACAAGTTTGTTCAATTTTAAGTTCCCAAATTGAAATGTGAAGGAAATCTTTTTGACAACTTAATATCACAAAAGAATTTTGATTCTCAAGATCACCATGAGGCAAGAGAGAAGCGCATATGCCTTTTAAATGATATTAATTTGCGAAAAATATTGCAAAACATGAAAAACACTTGTTCATTTTAGAGCTCAAAAGTAGTGATTTGTTCGTTTTAAGCACCAAAAATCCAAGTTTGAAGTTGATTGTTTAGTTTTACACCAATTTTAATTCTAGTGTGTGTTTCTAAGGTTCGTTTTTTGCCCTTTGTAGAAAATATTGAAATGTTCTTTCTAAAGCCCCAAAGAGATGTGAGTTGACCTGAAGCAGAAAACGAGAGCAAGAAATGAATGCTCTAGATTATCACCATAAGCATTTAAAAATGATTTTTCAAGTTTCGAATTCAAGGCCCTTTCAAACTCAAACAAAACGAGAGCACCAATCCCCCTTTCAAACTCAAAATTTCTCCAAAGATTGTTTCCTTCACTACAATTTTTTTTTCAAATTCCTTGTGCCAAAAAAAATAAATCCCTTTTCCTTGCTACACCGTTATCTTCAAGAAATCCATAAATCAAGTATTGACATATTCAAACCTGCAATCAAATACCACTACATTTTAGACACATCTAAAAAAAGATGTTAATTTGATACTTTGCAAAACAAATGCTAAATCAAGTGCTATCACAATTTATTTTTCTTTTAACAGTCTGCTAGAATAAAGTATGCCTGAACACTTGAATAAACACGTATACCATTTACTATTAATAATAAATGAAATACAACCTAATAATTATCCTATGGAAATACCAATTCTCAAACTTTTTTGTCAACTCAAAATAGAAAATAAAGGGGTTTTCTTGTTTCCCTCACTTTTAACCAACTGGAGAATGGTTTGGTGACTGTGTTTAATGAGTTTCATCATGGTTGTGTATGCAGTGTAGTGAAGGAACCTGCAATAGATATTAATCCATATCCAAGCATTTAATAAACAATCTCACCTTAAACATGATGTTGCGCCTTTGTACCTTGTTCTATTACATTGACTTTAGTACTTCTGATAGCATTCATACAGTCATGTGCAATAGTATTTATTGATGTGATAAACTCGTTTGTTGAACTTCCTAGGAAGTAGCAGGGAACTCTCCATTTGCAAACTGTCTTTAAGTTTCCTTTCTAATATCCCAAATGGGACTTGATACACAATATTAAAAAGCTTTAAATAATCAAGTCAAGAATGAGATGTATAAATCATATGGCAACATCAAATGACATCATAATCTAAAATAATCCCCTCAAGATTTCTCTCATGGTTCCATTTATAGGCATTCATTTCTTATTTCCCAACTTTATTGTTTTTTCAAAAGCAATAAGATTGGTATTCAAATTCAATGCTTGCAATCGATAGTAAATGTAATCTTACCTGCTAGCTGCTGCTGGTTTTCTTACATATTTGTTTTACACAGTGAAAGTACGAGTACACAGATTGTCTCAAACTCTATAGCTTCTCTTTTATGCTGGATCTCTCCATTCCGCCAACATTTAGTACCCTTTCAATGTTCACCCTACACGAGGAGGATTACTGGCTTTTCGCATCTCATTAACTCCCCCTTGTCTATGATTCTGCATTTTGTGTGTGTATCTACCAGAGACGAGATTTTTAGAGAAGCACGCGGGAGGGGGAGATGATCAGTCTCCAAATGTTTAACACTTCATTTCCCATCAATTTTCCAGGTTCCTACGCACTTCAATCTTCTCTTGCATTTATTTCCCATCGAGTTGTCAGATGCTGCATAGGAGACGAGAACTTGAAGGATCTTCAAAGTTGTCGCTTCACAAGGCTTCCAATCATCAGTGACCTCCGAGCGACTTGAAGAGTGACTGTAGTAATTCGTGTTAGTTTGAAAACTCATGTATACACTTCTATCATCCAATCAACACAGCCAGTTTCTCACATAATGAACAACAAGGAATCCTCTTCACTATGATAATGAAGATGAAGACAGTAGACCAACAAAAAGGAAGAGCAGATTTTGCAGTTTAAGGAAATGTTTAATGAGAAATGGATAGGATAATTCCATCAAGGAGACATGAAGGACACAATATCCATGAACAAAGACCATGTAGAGATAGCATAGAAGAAGAGAGGCATCTTTTCTTGCAAGGGCTGAAGCACATAAAAGGCATGTGAACTTTTTTTTGACAAAATACCTCAAAATGACACAAAAAAAGGAATCTGAACTGTTTGACACAATTCTTCAAAGCACAAAAAATAAGTCATGCAAACTGTTTGACACAATCCCTGAAGGCACAAAAAAGGCACACAAACTGTTTAACACAATCCCTCAAAGTAGTGCTGTCTCATGGAGTGTTGTGATTACAGCATAGACAAAAAATAGATTTGTTTGAAAAGGAAAGGCTTCAAAAAATAATTTCAAGCCAAAGCATTTGATGAGTATGAAGACAGACTCCTCAACCTTAAGAAAACAAACAACGAATAAAGGCATTCAGAAGCTTTCCATTTACTGCAATTGGCAGGTGCAAAATAGTGAATAAATGCTTTAAACCTTTCGAGCTAATGCAATGAGCAAGTGTAAAGTCAAATTTAATAGCTTGTAGAGATGATATTGATGGGATGCATTGATTGTGGGATGTGCGCCTAAAAAAGAATACAAGGCATAGTAGGATGTAATACAGAGCAAGTCCTTGCAAACTGTCAGTGTCCAGAGTGAGCAGAAAAGCATAGAAAGATGGGAGAGAAAGTTGTTCCATCCATTGATGTGGAAAAAAAAAATATTGTCTAAAATAGAAAGTTGATCCATTGAGAGTGGGTTATCGGCCATAGATGATAGTTCAAATTTTCATTAGCACATCTTATGTGATAGAACATTTCATTAATGTGCACTTTAAAAACCGAGGCTTTACACACTATTTCCAAAATCCTAAATGGAGGTATTAAGTTCGGTCAATACAAAATAGATAGAGCGGTATGTGCGTCTATAGTGGAAATGGGTAAACAATGGAAAGCAATGCAGTTGGAAAGCAATGCGGTGTGCAATCTCTCTACCTGTGTCAAGAATGACAGCTTTGGTATAGAGTTCGAGCATCTATCAGAGAGGATCCCTTAGAGAAATGCAACCCAGCAAAATAATTGCAGGAAATGCCCAAAAATAGACTTTCAAGTAAATGAAATCTAACACTTCATATTATCTATCAATAGAGTTCAATAAACTATTAGAATGTCACAAAGCATTTCATGAAAGAAAAGGTATTCATTTTATTTATTGAAATCATAGCTACTAGATAAAATGAATATTTTAACTTTCATGCAGTTAGAATGTCCAGGGTCTTGAAGTTTATCAGAAACAAACTACTAAGACTTAAATTCATAGACATGCCAATTATGTATCAAAATATGGAGATAAATCAACAAATTTGCATGTATCCAATAAAGAAAGAATATCAACTAATGAATGCCCTCCTTCTAGCCCCAGATTGTAGACACTGAAATCTGCAAATGCTAACATATTGACATAGATTAATATTGTTAGAAAATCACAACATCCTTATGAGATATTGAACCATACTAGATAATGCAAATAAAACACTAAAATACCAAAGAGACTCATTGCAAGCATGTGAAGTATGTTCAAACCTATCCCATAGTGGGAGTGGTACCTTTTGAAATGTGGAAAGAAAGCCCTTTCCCACCCCCTGATAAGCAATATTGCCAAGATGATAAAATTTTGTGATGAAGAGAAAAATTAGTTCTCACATGTAGAGAGTAACTTTGCATAAGATGTGTTGTTCTTAAATTGTGTTGTAGTTGTTTTGGAGAAATGATTTTCATTTTATAGATTCAAAGTTAGAAGATTGAGTGGTTTTGGATGAATGTGGGATCATTCATAAGCCAATGACAAGATGCCACTTGTCAAGATGTGAGAGGATGAGGGTTGTGCAAATTTTGGCCAATGTGCCAATTTCAAATTTGAATTTTGTTGAAATGACATGTTTAGGGGGGATGAAAGGTGCATTAAATGCCAAGTTTGACTTGTGCAAGAGATGTGTAAGAGAATGTGTAAGAGCATTTAATGCTTTGTTGGAAGGGACAAGCATTTGAGAGGGAGATTCAAAATTGGAAGAATATTCCATCTTGATGCCCTTTCGAAAATAATTAGAATAATTAATAAATCAAAGAATTGATTTATTGGTGCAAGTGGGTGGGTTAGTTAAGAGTTCATATTTGACTCAAGTTGAGTCAAAAGCTAGAGAATGGGTGATTATGTTTAGAGGTTAATTAACTTGGAGGATTTTAGGAGTTTGACATTTGATTTAAATCATTTTGATTTATTGAATCAAATGAGAAGAACTTAAGGAATTAATGAAATAATTTGATTTATTTAATTAAGCATGATGAAGCTAGGGAATTAATCAATAAATTGTTTAATTGATTAATAGAAGAATTGGATGCATAATGTTATTTTGCATGTCTACAGATTCATCTGATTTTGCACCTCCTTTTTGTTTTCAATCTTTTTTAGAGCAACATATCTGCATGTGTTAGCATAATGTTCAGATTCATTACACTTGTAACATCTTTTCCTTGACTTAAATGAGTGAACCCTAGATCTACACTAATTAGCTTTGTGACCATAACCATGGCATAAGTAACAGTAAGCATAAAAGATATTATTCATTCCATTCCTTCTAGCCGGATTAGATAATTGACTTATGTAATGACTTGCTTTATGACCGAACTTGTGACAATTAAAGCATTGAATAATCGGTTCCATCTTACTTTTACACTTTACAACCTTATGTCCAATTTTTTTGCATAGAAAATAATTTCCATTAAATGATAAGTACCTTTGAGCATTTGGTTGCCTCATCGGAGGTCATTTTGTAGATGTTCTAGACCTTGCTTGTTACACTAGATCTTGCTTCAACTTCAACTGCATTGTCTTTACCCTTAGCATTCTGATTTGATTTTTCACCTGAGAATCCAAGTCCTTCCTTATCCTTGTGACATTTTGGTAGGGACAAAATTTGATCTAGAATCATGCTACTTTCACATACTCTAGCTTCTGATTTTAGCCTTTTTAACTTTTGATCTAAATTCTCATTTTCTTCCAATTTTTGTTTGATGGTATCTTTGAGATTTTCTTTTGTCTTCTTGTATTCATCCAACCAAAGCTTGAGATTAACAACACTTTCTTGTAACTCCTTTAGTTCCTCACTGACCTCTCTATTTCTTGCTTTAAATTTATGGATTTGATCCCTTAGCTTTAAGATGCAAGCATTTTCCTCCTTGATTTTTTCTTTCAATCGCTCATTTTTAGATTTCGTACTTTCCATATCACTTAATATTGACTTCATTTCTTCCTTGAAGTAATAATCTCTTTCCATTTGTTCAAATTTCCAAGATCTCCCTCAAGCGGTTAAGCTCTATCTACAAGGGACCAAGCTCTAATACCAAATTTTGAATAGTCTGAATAATTGAGAGGGGGGTGAATCAATTATCACAAAACACTTTACATTCTTTACTTAATTCAGAGCAATCATACACCAATCATATATTAATTAAAACATATGAGCATGCAAGCACTAAACAACATGCACAAAGAACACCAGAATTTACGTGGAAACCCAAGATGGAAAAAACCATGAAGAATGCTAATTCTCAATTATAAAGCATCGGTTAAGGTGACACCAGTTAAGATGATTTTTACAAAGGCTCACTGCCAAATTGGTCATTGCAGGTAAGGCTCATTGTCAATGGGCTCACTGCCCGACTGTTATAGCCAAAGATAAAAAGTCTCACTACCAACATAAATCACTAATTACAAAAATGGACAAAACATGAACCAATCAAGTTGCATCTACATATGCATGAATTTAGTTCCGATTAAGAGCACAATATCTGACTGCAGCAGATCCGGTGAAGAATCTTCTATACACCTTCCTTGCACAACCTTTGCAATACAGATTGCTTCTTCTTGACACTTGCCTTCACTTCCTTCTCTATTTCTTGTTGCACAATCCTTCACACCCTTATCACTATTTGCACATACCATACTTCTTGTTCGGATACCCAAAAGGATGTTATACATACACACACACACACACACACACACACACACACACACACATATATATATGCACCCATAGAACAAAATGAGTCGGCCTAGAAAAACATGTTGGATTGAAGAACAACCTTGAAATGTTCAATAAGGCTTGGAATTCTAGCACCGGGCCTAGAGGATAGGTCACACATAAAGATATTTTTACCACGTTACCATGAGACCCATAAATAGGCCATACATAAGATATAACATTATTACCAAAAGATAAAAAACTTTGAATTACATGAGATATATTTCGGAGCCGATGGGAATGCCACAACCAAGACCAAATCTTGATCAACATCAATTGATAGGAATGCCACAATCAGAGGAATGCAATCAGACACATCAAAGTTTGTAGCATGTTACATGAATGTCCGAATAGCAAGGATACCTGGAATAAGCTTTAGGCATAGTAGCCAACATCAAAAAATATTAGTCTTCATTATTCTACATTAACTTTCTTCCACAGGTGTCCCACAAATAATTATTACCATATATGGATCAAGGATAAAATCCATACTATGCAACATCATAGCATACGATATGATAGATCATTTTTGTATATCATCTAGAGCACAACCTTTTGGATCCCAAGTTTTGACATCAATGACAATAATTTCAATTCAACAACTAGGAACTAGGGGAGTAGGTCAATGACAAATTAGATATCAATAACATTTCAAAAAACCCTAGCAAGAGTGACAAATTTTGGTGTTTTTAGTTCTTTTTGTCAATTTGATGGCAACTTTCTTTTTTCATTTGTATTGTTTTATTTTTTAAATTTGGATGCAAATATTTCATAAATGGATAATACTTAATCTCTTAAAGGATAAACAAATATTTTTCCTAATTTTATTAAATATTTCATTCCATTTACATCACTTGCATAATTTGAATAGACACTACAAACATGTAAAATAGTTATTTATTGTAAATGAATATCGAAGAATAACACAACAATTTATTTTATTACCACTAAATTATAATGTTACATTATTACATATCTTTTTAAAGATGAGTAGAGCATGCAAGCTCTTGTTTTGTATAAATGACACATGTCACTTTACATCAAACACAATTGATTCCAAGTTGTTGGTTCATTGGTTGCTTCTGTTGTTGGGGATAATACAAACCATATTCCCAAATATGGTTTTTCATTTATAATATGCTCAATTTGATGCACCAAAACAACCCAAAATGAAACAATTGATTCCAAGATGGTAGTGGCGACTACGGGATCCTGACCATATTATTAAAAAAATGACTTTGAAAATCCATAGGGCTTTCCTAGCATGTTGGGGAAATGGGATTTGTGAAGATACAAAATGCAATTATCCTCTTTGAGAACCAGAGTCATGTAGAAGATGAAGGGTAGTAAATCTGCTCCCACCTTCTACATGTAGCTTCCATGCATTGAGATAACACACAATGAGTTTGAAATTCCACAGTTCCTCTTTGAGGGACTCTATCAAAATGGAGTATGAGAATTTGTTGGCTTTGAATGTAAACAAAATTAAAATAATTATGTGGCCATACTATCTGTGAATCTCCATAAAAGTTCCTCATCCTGGTTCAAAACCTATCTCAGAAGTCAGGTGAACCAGATCAACTTCTTTCCAATTTCACCCATTTTGAACTTGAAGGAAATTGATATTTACTTTGTAACTACGTAACTAGAGGTAGGAAAATTTAGAGTATCCCCAATAATACCACATCATATTCTTCCTTATTAACCTTACAAAATGAAAACCCTTATGACAATTCAGAACATTGCACTCAATAATAAATCATTTAACCTTCTACAAATGATTTCAGTTGTGCTCACTATCCCTATTTATGGGCCACCAGTACCACTACTAGCTTGATCCTTGTTTACTCGTGAGTCGTGTGAGGTTGGGTATAATGATAATCATGTAAACCAAAAAACCAACTTAATCGTGTAACTTAAGTCTTATATTTACAATTACAATGTTTATTTTGATTGACGTCTGGTTACATGCAAACTATACCTCAAGCTAACAAGTTATCAAAATAACCACTCAAATGATATGAAATCATTACAAATCTTGTTTCAATTGATCACTAGATTAATGAAATCATCATCTACATTATTTTGTGCAACTTTCAATATCAATCTATCCGATCAATCGCTTCAGATGTACATATGGCATTAATCTGTGGTACTACAACCACACTTTCTTCAAAGAAAGATAATTTGATAGATATGTGGAAATCGATAAAAAGAAAGCATGAGTACTTTCTGCTATTTTCAATATCAAGTTATCAAATCAAACATTTTGCTTACTTTAGATTAGAAGAGCAACCTAATTTTGAATCTTTTAAAGATTTACCAAGTACATATGGCATTAATCCATAATATCGCATACACAATTTCTTCAATGAAAGACTATTCGATGGATATGCGAAAATCAATAAAAAGATTGAGAATTGAATGAAAGGTAGAGTACTTTGAGGCATTGAAAAGAGATAATTAAATGGCTTTTTGTACCTTAATCATTATCAATGTCCACTGATAAGACAATAATTTTTTCTCACTTATGATCAGAAGTATATGATCAAATCAAACATTTCACTCACTTGGGATGTACATGTGGTGTGAATCTACGACACTGCAACCATATTTTCTTCAATGAAAGACAATTTGATGGAGATTCAAAAATCGATAAAAATATTGAGAATTAAATGGTAGGTAGATTACTTCGAAGCTTTAAAAAGAGATAATTAAATGGCTTGTTGTAGCTTAATCATTATCAATGTCCACTAATAATTCACAATAAATTTTTCTCACTTATGATCAGAACTATATGTTAATAATTATTATTAGTTTTAAAAACCACATTTTTATATTGAACAAAGCAAAAGGGATTTATAAGAATGGAGCCACGAAAAAATTATTTTAATTTAAGTAGTTGAAGACTGAAGTACATACTACATAGCCATCCTAGCCAAAAATCCACTAATTGTGACCAAAAACCAGTCACAAAATACATATTACAAGATATGTTACACTGTACAATAAAATATAGACACAATTCATTACTAAATTTTTTTGTAACAATAGCAGCGGCCCTCAACCGGGTGTTTGAGAAAAAGGTGAATCAAATTTAACAAAGTAATAGTAGAGAAGAAAGGGGAATCGCTGAAATCCTTCCTTCAAAATTCTAGACTCTTTAATGATTCATTTTCCATATCACACAGCAAACCACACCTCATATTAACTAGGGAAAGAGCTTGCGCTATAGAAGCATGCAATTACACTTTGCAGAAGATTCCACCAATAGGTGCTAATCCACTTTCAAAATTGTAACGCTCTAGTGCCAACTCCAATGAAGAAATAGAGTAAATGAAAGGTTGCAAATAATGTAATGCCAAAGTCTTAACCAAACCTTTATCAAGAAAAATATCCATGTTATTGGACAAGAAATCCAAAGCTACCTCAGAAAATAGAGCACATGGCTTGTTCTAAAGACATTCCCTACCCACAATTATTCTTATAGCATCCTCAACCTACACATAAGGAATTATAAAAACCATACCCAACTTTCGTCTGTCGTATGCATTGTCACTTCTTTTCTCCCAAAAACATTTGGGTAGCATGACACGCCATGAAGAATCCATATCATAGTTAAATTGAGAATAGAGAAAAAAGAAAGCAAAGCCAAATATATTATAAATGATATGAAGAACATCGAGTTTGTGAAGTATATATAGAAGTTAGAATGAAGACAATGACATCAAATACTCAACACTTAACATTTAATTCACCACTTGATGTCACAATATTATTTCAAAAAAATTGAGTCATGACTTTAAGTGATTTAAAAAATAATAAAATATTAACCACTGATATTTTAAAATCTAACATTTTTGGCATTATTTTGGAGGTTTGAATTCATAAGTCTAGTGCTTTGGACATTTTCTTTTAGAACGAAACTACAGTCGTCCATCTTGTGATAACTGTTGATCTTTGATGAACTTAGTGTTGACAGTTGATTCCTTTTAGACCATTAACCATGAGTTGAAGCTTAGTCCCATTGAGGAAAGATGTCACAATCCTACATTACCACAAAAAACTAATGATAACACCTTCTTAGCAATGCGGGTACGCGGGAGCCACCCGATCGTTAATTGTCGATCGCAATCGTTGCTTTTTGTGAGCAAATATTTGTCACCTAACTTTGATACTCCACGGAACTAGTAATTGCCTAGGATGAGGGGTTAGTCACCACAATGACTCCAAAGGCTTAAGTATCCAGTTAATGATAACATATTTTTTTGGGTGTCATGACTTTAAGTGATTTAATGTAATAAAAGTTCAACCATTGATTTTTGGAAATCTAGTGGTTCGAGTGTTGTTCCATAGGTTTGAATTCACAAGTCTAGTGCTTCAAACATTTGCTTCTGGAATGCAACTACAGTCGTCCATCAAAAATTCATCGAATGGTCATGGATTATATTAATTAGCGTTGACATTTGACTTCAAACATAATGAATATGTTGAAACTTGTCCCCATTCCAAACACTTTATGAAGGAATTTGGATGTGTGGAAAATTTGTCTTGGAATAGAACAATATGTAGCATTTGATATTTTCACCACCCACACTATGATTTATTATTGGCATACCAATTTATTTTTCCAATGATTTTAAATTATTGGTTTGAGATTGTGTTTAATTCACCAATATTTTCTTCTCATTTGAAAATATCTTTAATTCGCCAATGAAAATATTTTTTTTGGTTTGAAAACATATTTGAATCGCCAACAATTTTTCTTTTTTTTGTTTGAGCACAACTTGAATTCACCAATAGAAATATTTTGTTGGTTTGAAAAAATGTTTAATTCACCAATGGAAATATTTTATTGGTTTGAAAATAGGCTTTAATTGCCAATGAAAATATTTTATTGGTTTTAAAAAAATGAAATTTTCCAAGATTTTCCATAGACTTCTAGCAATTACAAAAGATTTTCCAATTGAGATTATTTTTTTCACAAAAAACGAATAAATTTGCCAATAGAATTAATATTTTTTTCTAGAAGTATACAAGATTCACCAAGATTTTACACCTTCACTAATGCGGGGGGGGGTTCTTAAAGTTATCCCTATGAGGGACAATCATGGGTGGTGTGGTGGTGTAATACTCTAACACAATATGTTAAGTTCCTTTGGTCCTTTGGTCCTTTGGAAGGAGAATGGCTTGGGAAAGTAAACGTAGAGAAAAATCCCTTCAAGAGAAACTAGAACATGCTAGAAAACAAGTTCTAATTGTTGATCCTACCAATGCAAATATTCAAACATCTATTTCTATTATTGAAACATGGTTGAGAAGACTAGATAATTACAAAGGGCAAGGTGCCAATATTCAAGCCAAACTACATTGGATCAAGGAGGGGAATAGGGGATCCAAATTTTTCTTTAATTATCTTAACAATAAATATATAAAAAAATAATCTTTGTTATATTGGATGAACAAGGACTACATACAAATTTTGTTGAAATTATCGTGTTCTAAAAAAATTATGAAAATTTGTTTATAGAAGAGAACAATTGGATGGATGGTTAACATACCTTGGAACAAAGTGTCAAAGATTTTATTCCTAACAAGATTGATCAAGGTGATAGCCATTTTTTGATTGTGTTCTCTCTTTGGAAGAATTGGAACATGCTTTTTTTTCCATGAAATCCAATAAAATCCCATGGTTTGATGGTCTTATAGTTGAATTTTATCAAACTATGTGGAAACATATTAAATATAATTTATATATGTTATATTTAAAAGCTCTTCAAAATGGTTCCTTAGGACTAATTATCAACAAAGCTCTAATCAAACTTATTCCTAGAAGGGAGAAAATGAAAATACTGTTGCTAGTTGGTATTCAATTACCCTATTAAATACCTCCTACAAAATTATTGGCAAAGCTTTGGCTATCAAAATTAAACCTATTATGTAGGGCATTGTGAGAGCTAAGAAAATTGAATTTTTAAGAGATAGATATATTCTTGACAATCTTATGTTGGCCTTATGTTGGCTTGGGAAAAAATTGAATGGGTTCAAAGATCTAGTCAAAATGCTTTGCTACTTAAATTAGATTTTGACAAAGCTTATGATATAATTCATTGGAGTTTCATTCTTAAAATGCTTCAATGGTTGGGTTTTGGACCTAAAATTGAGAGTCGTATTCAAATATTGTTCAAAGATGCTAATGCCCAACTGATTATTAATAATTCTATCAAATTCATTCATCTTACAATGATCCATAAGTTGGGATGTCCCTTATCTCCATTTCTATATGTTCTTACAACTAATGCCTTCAGATATCTCCTTCAAAACTCTAACCAATTGAATCTTATTAAAGGAATCTCTATTCCTCAAAATGAGGTGGTTATCAACTTACACTTTGTTGATGATAGTGTGTTGTTTCTACATAATTTTGAAGAGGAATTAAGTAACACCTTGGACGCCCTTAATTTGTAATGTTCTATGTCTATATCTAAACTTCCTCATAATAAGACTTAATTTTTTATGTCTAGAGATGGTTCTATCCCACAATGGATTCCTAAAGAATGGAGGCAAATTAAACATGGTGAGATAACTAGATATCTTGGCATTTCCTTTGGTGTGGCAGTCTCTCTTAATAAAATGTGGGAATGATTCTTAAACAAACTTAAATATAAGTTGTTCAATTGGAGTAACAAATATTTATGTCTAATAGGTAAAACTCAAGTTACTAAGAAAATTTTCATTGTCACCCATGTGTATTACTCATCCTATTGGATGTTATCCAAGAAAGGATATGAAGAATTGAACAAAATAATTAGGGATCATCTCTAGTATAAGTGAGATGGTAATGATGGATTTATTGCATCCTCTTGGTCTTATTTTATTCAACCAAAATATAAAGGTGGCTTGGGGCTCATGTCAGACCCCAAAACTCAAGGAGTTTTCTTTGTTGCAAAGTGGATTGTAAGAGTTTCTAATGGAAAATCCTTGTTTTCGTCATATCATGGAAGCTTCTATCAAGAAAAGATAGCAAGCAGTTAATTGGTCAAGGATAAAATCCTCATGTCCCCTTTCTTTAAAATTAAAGCTTCTTTTCCCTCACAATCCATATAGAAAGGTTGGTAACAAGTATCTCACTTTTTGAAGTGGAATGATTCTTCATTGAAACATGGTTTCATTTATTCCTCAACATCAATTTGGTGGAATAAACTCATCAATTATCATAATGAACCACTAACCAATGGCTTTCTTAGGTATGCTTACTAATTATTCAAGAAAGGGATTCAACAATTTAAGAACATTTGGGATTTTAACACTTTTGATTGGGCACCATGACAAACTATCAAAGAGAATTATGGGTTAAGCAATAAGTATAAAAACTTCATAATATTTGCTTAGTGCCAATATAGAACTTCTTATGAAGTTGTGTACTCCCAAGGAATGCAATTTCTTTAAGGATTGGAGATGGTTGTCTTTTAGACACTTTAATTATCAAGTCCTTTAAATGAAGTTTATATGAACAAATCAATCCTCATTGGCCTCTTACTCCCCCACATTAATCTTAAATGGGAGTGTAGATTTAGTTTCAAACTTTGGACTAAAATGAGTACTCAAATTTGGAAATCAAAAGTAGAGTTTGAAACTCAAGTTCTAGTGTGGAATTTTTTTCATCGCAAGCTACCCATTGGGGATAGATTGAAATGTATCATGGTCAGCTAGTGAGATGCCCTTTTTGCCCATGTGTTGAAAGCATAAAATATATATTTTGGGATTACTCATTTTTTAAGAAACAATGGACTGGTGTCTTTATAAAATTCCATGCTATCTTTTGTCATGAATGAAATTGGAAACAAACTATTTTGGGTTTTGACTTGCATAATAATGTGATTGTTGATTCTGTTAGACAGGTCATTCTAAAGCATATTTGGAAAACTAGATGTATTGTTTTGTTCTCTAATAATTTTTATCAAGTGTCTGTAATACTCAAGCTTTACTTTGATATCTTTCTTTTCTCACAACTTTAGGTCTTATCAAAGAAGATGATGAAGCCACATATCAACTCAGCAAATAAAAAAAAAGTGATACAATTTCATGAATGTAATGAGTTTGACCATAGTCAAGAATACTTCAGTTGATGAAATGATTGTTTCTAAGTAGGAGGTTTTTTTCCATAGCATGTCAAATTATGATATTGCTATCAAGATTCAACCATGTAGTTTTACAAGTCAAACTCATTGACCCATGTTTCATGATTAGTGGTTCACGAGAACCCATCTCTTATGATAATGAATGATCCACTTAGCACTCATTGCATCTAGGTGATGCTCACAGAGGTCAAGCACTAGGCCTTCCCGGGAGGTCACCCATCCCAGTACTGCTCCAGCTCAAGCACGCTTCACCTTTGTGAGCATCACCTAGATGCAATGAGTGCTAAGTGGATCATTCATTATCATGATAGATGGGTTCTTGTGAACCACTACTCATGAAACATGGGTCAATGAGTTTGACTCATAAAACTACACGGTTGAATCTTGATAGTAATATCATAATTTGACGTGTTGTGGAAAAAAACCTCCTACTTATCAATTGATGAGCTAAAGGGGCTCTATAATGAATGGGTGACCTCCCAAGAAGGCCCAGGCTTCAACTTTGTGAGCATCACCTAGATGCAATGAGTGTTAAGTGGATCATTCATTATCATGAGAGATGGGTTCTTGTGAACCACTACTCGTGAAACATGGGTCAATGATTTTGACTTGTAAAACTACACAGTTGAATCCTGATAGCAATATCATAATTTGACACGTTGTGGAGAAAAACCCCCTACTTATCAATTGATGAGCTAAAGGGGCTCTATAATGAATGGTTCATAAGGCACAACACTTGCTGAAGGTTTTTCAAATGGGGTTGCAAGCTAAGTGGGCTTAACCTTGGGGAAAACTCCTTGGTTAAGCATGCTTGAGCTAGAGCAGTATTGGGATGGGTGATCTCCTGGGAAGGCCCAGTGCTTCACCTATGTGAGCATCACCTAGATGCAATGAGTGCTAAGTGGATCATTCATTATCATGAGAGATGGGTTCTTGTGAACCACTACTCATGAAACACAAATCAATGAGTTTGATTCATAAAACTACACGATTAGATCCTGATAGCAATATCATAATGATTATTTCTTTCAACTTTTTTGTAACTGCTATGTATTTTTGAATAAATTGATTTATATGTTTTTCAACAATCTATTAATAACTCATATTCATTGAAATTTATTTTGTTGAATATGAAAAAAACTTATATTTAATTGAAATTAGACTAAATATTTTGTAAAGTGTACTTTTACCTCTACACTTTGTAAACTTTAAAAAAAAAAAAAAAAGTGATAAATTAAGTTACCACTACAAAAATTACCACAACAAAATAAATGCACCTTATTTTAGCAACAAAGACTAGTAAATTAGTAATAATAAGATAAACGCTTCCGTTACTTTTTTAATATATTTAACGCTTTTGAAAATACACGTGGAGATATAAAGCGTTGACACGTATCAAAAAATTCTGGATTGTTCTTGAAAAACCGCGCTGTCTCTTCATCTTCTTCGCTTTCCATAGAAAGCTCTGGAAATGCTATATATTCCATATTCTTACCATGTTCACTTATCCAGTACTTTGATTTTTACTAAGTTCAACACAATCTGTCTTTCATCAGCTCAAATCGTCAAAGGCAGCAGTTCAATACTGTTTTCAGGTAGATCTCTTTTCAACTTCAGTCTCTACTTTCAGGTTAAAAAATGTCTGGCCACTAATCTTCAGTCAGTTCTTTTCATTTTTTCTATAAATTTTTCATTGAACGGCGTTTGTTCTGTGCGAAGTATGAATTTTGCTTAACTTTTTTGTTTTTCCCTTTTTTTGGTTTTAAATTGCTACTAATTTGAAAATCACTGTGTTTTTGAGCTGGGATTTACAAATATAGATGACAAAATGGAGGGATGTCTGCATGTGTATTGAAGATACAAATTCCAAGTTATTTTAACAATTTCGAAATGTTTTATATCATTCTGGAAAGCGTACCAGGCCGCTCTGTGTCGTGGGTTTTCAAAATTGTATTGATAGATATAAGGGATTGATTATGCATTTTTTATAAACTTGGGTTTGTTGTACATTTTTGTTTGAGAATTCTTTTTTCTGTGGCTGGAAATTCTTTATCTGTTGGTGGTAAATTCATGACGAAGTTTCAGCAAGTTTTTTTTTCCCTATGGAAGTGATTCTGCTGGATTAAATCGGAAAGTTTTAGTCATATTTACCAATTTTCTTGAGAGTTTAGACAATATTTTAAAATATTGCGGAATTTTGGGTGAAAATTTTCTGTACTTGCGTAGTTCAATTAATCTTCCTTTAATGTAAGCAAATTTCGTGTGTTTTCGTTGAATTAGATGAAGTTGTTGTTGGGCCTCTATTGAAGCTATTGTTAAAACCTTTGTTCAAGAAACTTTCAGGATTCAAAGAGGGATTTTTGGTAAACAATTCAAGCGCGAAAATGAGTGACGGAGAGATAGGTTACACAGTGGCTTCTGACAATGAGGCTGTGAGTGATGATGTTGACGGAGGCACTCCTTTTGTGGAGACGGCCATCGGAATTGATGTGGGAACCTGCGAGTGTCGTGTGGCGGTGTGGAGGGATTCAAAGGTGGAACTTCTGCAAAACTTTGCAGGACAGAGGATGATGCCCTCCTATGTTCTGTTCCAGGGTGATACTCCATCTACTGGTGTAAGCTCCCACGGTCCATATCATGAGCCTCTGGAACTGCTCTCAGGAAGTGCGATTTTTAATGTGAAAAGGTTAGTTGGGAGAATGGACACGGACCCTGTTGTGCATAATAGCAAGAATTTGCCATTCATGATAGAGACATTGGAAATCGGTGTTCGGCCTTTTATTGCAGCATTATCTAGTGGTGTGTGGCGCTCTACCACTCCTGAAGAAGTTCTGGCTATTCTTCTTGTGGAGTTGAGAGCGATGGCGGAGGCCCAGCTGGGACGGGCTGTGCGAAGTGTTGTGTTGACGATGCCTGTTTCCTTCAGTCGGTTTCAGCAGACACGTATTGAGAGAGCTTGTGCCATGGCTGGCTTACATGTTCTTAGGATGATGCCAGAGCCCACGGCAGCACTTCTTTTGTATGCTCAGCAGCAACAGATGGCGTCTCAGGGGAATTTAGGAAGTATGTCTGAGAAGCTTGCAGTCATTTTCAACATGGGCGCTGGGTACTGCGATGTTGCCGTTGCTGCAACGGCTGGGGGGGTTTCACAGATTAAAGCCCTTGCAGGCGCTGCCATTGGTGGTGAAGACATTTTGCAGAATGTTATGCGGTATGTTGCCCCAGATATATATCCCCTTTCTGTGAGTAAAAGTGGAGAGGCAGCTAAAATAGTAGGCATGCTTCGAATTGCCGCTCAGAATGCCATCCACACGCTATCTTTCCATGATAGTGCTTCTATAGAACTTGACTTGAGTAGTGGGATGAAGATATCGAAAACTCTGCTACGAAATGATTTCGAGAAAATCAATTGTGAAGTGTTTCAGAAGTGTGAGAACCTAATTGCCCAATGCTTACATGATTCACAGATAGATGTGAAGAATATAGCAGATGTTATACTTGTGGGTGGTGGCTCTCACATTCCGAAAATTCGCAGTCTTGTATTGAGGCTATGTGAAGGCAAGGCTGTATATGAGGGTTTGAAACCACTCGAGGCTGCAGTATGTGGTGCTGCTATAGAAGGGGCAATTGCATCTGGAGTTTGTGATCCTAACCTTGAGCTACTAACCATTCAAGCAACTCCTTTGAGCCTGGGTGTGAGGGCTGATGGTACTGATATTATCCCCATTGTTCACAGGAATGCCACTATTCCAGCAAGGAAGGATGCTTATTTCACTACAAGTTATGACAATCAGTCTGATGCTCTGATTATAGTGTATGAAGGTGAAGGGAAGAAAGTGGGGGAGAATCATCTCTTGGGATTTTTCAAACTGTCAGGAATTCCTCCTGCTCTCAGAGGTGTTCCATTAATTAATGTCTGTATGGATGTTGATGCATCAAATGTGCTGCGAGTTTTTGCTGGTGTGACAATGCCAGAGTCTAAGACCCCTGTTATTCCTTATGTTGAAGTCAGGATGCCAAATGTCGATGATGGTCATGGTTGGTGCATTGAGGCACTTCTCAAAAAGTATGGTACATCTCTGGACATTTGCAGTGCACAAAAACATCTTCAGAAGCAGGAATAAAGGTATGCAATCAAGTTTTGGCCCTAGGATTTAGATTTGGGGTGGGTAAGGGTACAGTGAATAAAAGTTTGTGTGGGAGATTGAAATGAATTGTAGAGGAACTTACTTGTTGTCAAGACTTTTTCTTGTCCTTTTTAACTTCAGTTTTCCTTCCTTGAGTTTCGGATACATGTAATAATGCATTGCATTTCAATAATGCAGTGATAACATTTATATCGTGTTTGAGCCATTATCTTATGTGTCTTGTGATTCATCTCGTGTTTTCAACTTTTCAGGTTTGTGGGTCTCTTCTGTTCTAGGATGAGATCCTTGCAATTATTCATTCTGCAAGTGCAAATTTGCTCTTAAAGGTGTTAGATCCGATAAACTATAAGTGTTCACAACAGCAGCATTTGTGTTTTGATTTATATAATGTGGCAGTAGTGGATTTCCTCTACATAAATGAAACAGTTGTTTAAACAGTAAAACCAGAAATAAATTATAGCTTACAGGACAAGTTGGAAGAAAGTCAGAGTAAGGATAGTGTGAGGCTGAAAAAAACATGTAAAGCTGTGCCTTTCGCTTTGTGCAAACCATGTGAAATAGAGTTCGCTTTACAAAAAGGAATTCAATAATATGGCAGTTCAAATGACTACAGGAAAAATGAAGAGATTATGTGTTTTAAAGAAATGCAAGCTTGGAGTTTCTTTTCCTCCGAATCATTTCTGGCTGTTTGTAGTTGCAATACCCCTTGTTAAAATGTGATTTTATTCATTTGGGATTTGGTTATATATTTCAAAGAGGCATTTATTGGTCCATGTTGTGAAGCCTTTTTTTTTATGTTGAGGGTGCCATTTTTGTGCTGTAATGGCAGAATTGATGATTAGGGTGTTATTTTTGAGCTGAACCACATAATTCTTGATTATTGCTGTAGAAGTTTGGCTGTTAATGAGATCAAAATGCGCCAGGCTGCTGCATCATTCTTCTGAGTTCTGACAGATCATATAAGAAGATCAATGTTGGTGGCAGTGCAATTTTTACTGTTTTAATAAAATTCCTAGTTAGAGGGCCATTTAAATGAAATCAGCAAGGGTAGTTTAAACATAAGGTTGCAACTTAAAAGCTAACTTATTGGCATATATTATTTTTCTTAATTTACTCCAACCATTTGAATCTTAGTTTTGGAATTATATTATTTTTCTTAGCTAAGATTTGAGGAGTAATTATTTTTATTAAATTTATTTGGTTGTACAAGTTATGGCCTCTTTTAGTTAAGAGTTAAGATGTAAGGAGTATACATTTCACCAAATATTTTTGAACTACAATCACAACTTTTTTTATGACGTTAGACCTTTGCATTCACTAAAATTTGTTTTTTTATTGAGAACTATTTAACTTCGATAATCCTAGGATCTTTTGACCAATCTTTATTAGCATATGTGGCACACTCTTTGATTAAAGTGATTATGAGTTTTTCTTTCAATTTTGTTTGCATTGCTTAACTTGTTTATCTTTATTTTTTAAATATTTTAACTATATATCACAACAAATAGTTGCATGTGGAGCATATTGCCATAGAGTTGCATTATAGTAGTGTAAACAAATTCAACAAAGACTCAACAAATTGAAAAAATCATATTACATAGTCTTAAAAGATTTAAAATTTGTTTCATGCACCATTTAATAAATAAATTTTAAAGACAATAAACTAATTGAATAGACGTTATTTTGATCATACACAAGTATACATCTATCATGAGTATAAAAGAAAATTTAGCTAAAAGAATATACTAAAAGAAACAATATTATTAGATGTATATATTATAAATTTTGTCAAAATGAATACAAATCTCACGGATGATGAAAATCATGGCATGTAAACAAATAATACAAGTTCATAGTAGCACTTGTCCCAATATCATGAGAAGTGTTGTGTTAGCATTTAAGATAGGTCTTAAATGTAGCCATGAAGTTTGCCTATACTTGGATGACATCAACATCCAAGGGGTGTCTTCATGATTTATCACTTTTACTTATCGTTCCACTTAATTAACTCAAGCAAGGTCCTCATCAACTAATTGAATAGAAGCTACTTTGATCATACACATAAGTATGCATCTATGACGAGTATAAAAGAAAAATTTAGCTAAAAGAAACAATATTATTAGAATGTATAAATTAGAATATATATATACAAAATCTCATGAAATATGAAAACCATGGCATAAAAGAAAACAACAAATCCATGGCTTAGAAGAGTTTGCGTCACTTGTTCAAACATCATGAGAAGTATTTTGTTAGCATTTAAGATAGGTCCTAGATGTAGCCATGATATTTGTCTATGTTTGATTGACACAAACATCCAAGGGTTTTTTCATTTTCCATCATCCTCTATCATGGTGTGAGCCTATCAAATTATTGAACCTGAAATTGGAAATATCAATGAAACTCAATGAAATTGGAAATATCAATGAAACTCAATTGAAAAGCAAATGACTACATCAATGAAAACATGTGCACAAACAAGAAAGTAAAACAAATTGGACTTATGCCTAACTTTACTCCATTGTACATGATGATAGTGTTGTAAAATAATGGTATGTGGATTGTTCTTAACTTGGCATAACTTTGATTTGCAAAATGGATGCAAAGATGGCTTGATTTCTCAAAATCCATAGAGAGATTGAATGGTTAAAGAATGAGTGTTTTCTAGCTTTCACACACTTGATCAACGGTGTAGGATGCTTTGAAAGTTCAATCAATGAGATTGAGTGAGATCATGTTGAACGTGCAAGTCACATGTGTCAAGATGAGGTTAAAATATTTAGTTAAGTGGTTGCATGGATTAGTGAAGTGAGAATGAGTGAGAATGAATTGATGTTGCTTTTCATTAGTTCATTAAATTTAGGAGATAGAAGAATATAAATATAATTAAATTTATTTAATTCATGTGCATGAGATGAGATATAATTAAGAAATTCAGAAGAATTTAAAGATAAAAAAGTTAAATAAATTTTAGAGGAAACATTAGCTTAATTGTGTTTTTTATTAGAAAAGTGGGGAAAGGGCCCTAATCCCATAAATTAAAACAATATAAGACAACATTATAAGAAGAAACATTAGGAGGGCACGTAGGTCCACCAAATAGCTAAAGGGCATGTAGACCCAACACAATAGAAAAACTAAGGAGATATGGAATAGAGGAGAAAACAAGAAACCACACCACCAAAGCTAACAAATTAAACTCTAGTCACCTAAGAGGGCATCCAAGGACGCTTCTCAGATTAAATAATAAATGTTGGATGAGAATAATGTGTGAATTAATTAAATAATAAATTTAAATAGAAGAAATTAAGAAATTAATTAAAATTATTCAATTTGTGTGGATATAGAAAATTGAAAAAATAATTACATAATTAAAAAATATTTAACTAAACTGGTTGGAAGAAAATGATAAATTAATTAAATTGTGGAGGAGAGAAAATGATAAATTAATTAAATAATTAAAAACTATTTAATTAATATTGATGATGAAAAATGATGACTTAATTAGAGGATAATGTGTTGGCTTAATTAATAGTGATGGCTAGATTGATAAGAAATGATGAGTGGCAATGAATTGGAAGAAATGCATTAGTCATTTTTAGGTGTCTACACATGGCTACAACCTTTATTTATTGATCCACTTGATTAATCCAAGAAAGGTTTTCATCTTTGAAGATGGGATCATCAACCTCAATGATCCAATCCATGGATCAACCTCCTTGAGAGTAATGGGAGATAAGTCAATGTCAAAGATTTATTGATGATAGAGGCTGATGAAGTAGATTACCCTTACACATCTGAAAACTCATAACACAACTCAAAATAGCACAACATATGCAAGAAGGAAAAAACTAAATTTTATTATAGCAAATATTAATTGGGATTACAATAGGTGGAATCTCATAAGCTCTATTACAACATGGGATTTGTGCATACAAAAATCTGCAACACTTGGAGTCTTCAATCCTATGCTCAATCCGACAACATCTAGCTATGTAAACCTACAACTCCTCCAAAGCCAACTTCTCAAATTAAAAAGGCCTCAATATATAAAATTTTGTGAATGAGAAAACCACTTTGGTTTCCCAAAATAACATGCAATTACCACCTTCGAAACAATCACATCCCAATTTGAGGAAAAATCATAAAATAATAAATATTCTAAATGCTTGCATAGCCTTCACATGGGCACCTAAACTTCAACCAATCAAATCATAAAAATCAACATGCAAGAACATGCATGGAAAAGTGGTCCCCACCTTGAAAAAGATGGCTAAGCTAGAATATTCCTCTGAGATGCTTTTGTAACTCTTACTAAAGTTAATTTTCCTCCAAAATTACAATTATAAATCATCATAGGAGAGAATTACATATTTTGGAAATTAAAACAATTATGTTCCCACACTAGCCCATATTATCCCTTACTGAAATTAAATAAATCAAAAATAATATTTTTGGTGATGTTGATTGCTAGTAGCCCTGGATGCTCCTGCATTAGAGGTGAAGGTTATAATGAACATAAATAAATATCATTCAATTATTGCACTTCTTTGAGTGTATGTGCTTAAATATAGTTTGATTGTATTCACATCATAAAGCACTACATGATTGGCTCAAGATGTGAATTGCAATTCTTTGAAGATTTGACACCTTAATATCAATTTGTTTTCACCATGCATCTAAAATGAAAAGAATAAAAGTCAATCTTATTATTTTTTGAGTTCCAAATTAATGTAAAAAAGAAAAATTTCAATTTTAAACTTAAATAATGTCTTTAAATAAATTTTTATTTGGTTGCAATGACTTTCGAGTTGCTTTGTATATGTCTCTTGCAAAGAAGTCTCTTTGAGAAAGCATGCAGGTTTTTATCTCAATGATTATTTATGCTCTAACCAAAGGAGTAGATGGCATTCACTCAATGATTATGTAGAGCTCACTTAGGATTTTATCAGCCTTGAAATTTGGGTGGAATTGGAATGTTGAATTGATGAAATAGATAGTTGCATATAAAATATTGTGAAACTAAAGGTGTCTTTGTCAATCAATGATTTACCATATGGGATAATACTTATCTTTCATCCTCACATAATTAAATCTAATGATCTCCTTTGTCCTATCTCTATCATCATATATGTATCCCATTAAGGGATCTTTCATATTAACAACTCATAAAAGAATAACTAAAGACTATGAACTACAAATTTTGTGTAACATTATCATAAGTGTGAATCAAAATAAGCAAATGAAATGTAAATGCAAATAAATAATTATAATGGAAATTTACCTCTAAAATCTTCTTGGCCCGTTGTTAGAAATTGTGTTCATAAATAATCAAATCAACTACATCCCCTTCCATTAGTATTTGCATATGATGACATAGATCATTCCTTACTAAGAAACACACACTTCAAAGTGGTCGTTGACTAAAAGAAATATTGCACAATGTGATAAAATTAGTTATTCTAAGATGAGCTAACTCCTTATTCGTAAGTTTTTTTATTATGTTCAGAGCCCAAGTATGATTATATAAGTATTTACAAATATTTTTACTATATCCTATTGGGACTCAAATTTGTAGTGTCTTTTTTTCTTGAGTGCCTTCCTTGTTTGTGTTTCTAGGTATTTGTTGGTCCATTGTTTATAATTGATTTGAGAGATCTTACATGTGTCAAATAAGTTCATGTGTTAGTGGAGTGCTTTCAAGTTCTCTTTCTATCCTCTTCTCTACCAATTTATCATTTTTTTCCTATTAGACTCCAGGTCTCAATAGGAATTTAGAGCCTTAGGTTCTAGTTCCCTATTCCATTCCAAAGATAAAACCCCATTAGTGTTCCTTAGTGCCCATCAGATCTCAAGTCCTAATAGAAACTTTGCATCAAATCATTGGTTTTTTTCCTTGGTCCTTTCCACCTCTCAGTCCTCGTTTGTTTGGACTTCTATTTCATATTGGGCCTCAAGACTCCCTTTGGACTCAGTCCTCACTTTTTTAGCCTTCTATTTCATGTTGGGCCTCAAGAATCTTTTTGGACTTGAAACTTTAGGTTCCAAGTCTACATTCCCATCTACCTCTCGTTTCCCCCTTCCAATAGCTTTATGTTAGTTTTGGTTGACCTTGAGTCCTAATAAAAATTTGGAACATTTCGATTGTAGTTTCTCATTTTTATTTGGAATTTGATCCTAGACACATCCTTCTATTAGTGGACCTTGAACCTTAAAAGTAACCTAGAACATTAAGTTCTAGTTTCAATTTTCTCCCCATCCTCAACCCTCACAATTCATACCAAACTTTAGACTTCGATATGGACAAGTTACAATTTCCTCCCAAGACTCAAAACGTACCATCATTTGGTACCATTTTCATTTCCTTCCCCACTCTCATCATCTACTAGTCCCCTGTAAGTTTCATGTTCCATTTATTCTTAGGGCCTCACACCCATTAATTACTACTATGTTCCAAGCTCTAAGTCCCCTTTAGAACTTGTACCTCAATGCAGATTTCAAATTGTTGGGATTAAGGTGTCTCAACCTTAGTGAGTCCCATTATTATTTAATTAATTATTTACCCCTAAGTTTCTGATTTAATTTATTAAACGCAATAATATTTGTTTCCAAAATGTTATCATTTTGTGAGACCTAGTGAGGAGTTGGCATCCTACATGCAAGGTGAAGAAGTGCAAAATTGTGACACTTGTCACATAAGCACTCAATTGGGAGGTAGAAAATATTAAAACCTTCAAAAGGTGTGTCATGTTTACAAGTGGCAATTTATTTTGGAAGCATGCATTGGTGAGGTCCACTCGTGTGCTAGTTTATTTCTTCATAAATGTGGGAGGCAAGAGAATGTGACACTTGTCACCTAGGCACTCATTTCAGCATTGAAAATTGTAAAAAAAACAAAAATAGGAACCCTTATGCCATGTGGCATGTATTTGAATTTTTGATTGAATATTTGGAGGGAAACTTGCTTAACTGAGATTGATTTGTCACTCAAAGTGACTAGGAGTTGTGAGTGAGTTATATTTGTCAGTAGATCTGATTTTCTCTATGGGACACCTAGCATGTAAGGTTGCTTGATTTTTGGAGTTGTAAGCCTTGCATGTGCTTGATGTTGTTGCATGTATGTGCATGTTTGACAGGTTGCTAATCAGGTCACTTGGGACTAATGCATGTTGTTTATTTTTAGTTTGCATGCATATAGAGACTGGGAGATTGATACATGGCAAAACACTATGCCCAAGTATGAGAATTATTTATTGATGTCTTAGTGCATTTGTTTATTGTAATGTGATTATAATATATGTATGTTGTTATGCTATCATATTCACTCTAGAATTGTATCACAATGAATCAACATTTTCAAGAGCATAGACTCTTAGCATTGTATTGTAATTGCTTTTACTGTAAATACAATTGATTTATGCTTTGGTGTGTGGGTTTTTTTTTCCAAAAGGGTTTTACCACATAAATTCAATGTTATGTGTTTTATGCTTCAAATCTAAAAATAAATAATTGCATGTACATTCTTAAGTTAACTTTAAAAGTTTAAATATTTGAAACAATTTTTTGCAACCTCTTCCCTGATTGATTTGAATTAGAGAAGCATTTTTGTACTCAGATTTCTTTTTAGTTGGTATTAGAGCTTGATCACCTCTCTTTCCTTGGTGGGTTAGAAGGGTTTTTGGTGCTTATCTAGATTTAGTGGGAGTTATTGCAAAGAGAACTTTGTAATCTTGTTACAGTTTTAAGATGGCAAGCACATTTGGAAGAATAAAGATGGAGAAATTCAATGATGACAATTTTGAGTTGTGGAAACTCAAAATGAAGGATATGCTCGTAGATCGAGATCTATGGGCTGCAATATCTAGTACAAAATTAATAGAAACCTCACATAGGGAATGAAACTTAATGGATCAAAAATCCAAGTGATTGATAAGACTCTATTTGGTTGATTTTGTGCTCCTAAATGTCCATGAGGAGAAGACTGCATCTGACCTTTGGAAGAAGCTTGGTGATATTTATCAATGGAAATCCTTGGTAAATAAGATTTTCCTAAGAAAGAAACTGTATACTTTGAGGATGGAGGAAGGAGGATCAGTTGCTAATCACTTGAATGCACTTAATATGCTAGTGTCTTAACTAGGTTTTGTTCGTGTGAATATTGAAGGTGAGGACCATTGCATGCTTATGTTATGTTCTTTGTCGAACTCGTGGGACCACCAGGTTATGGCTATTGGAAGCACAACCAACACCTTCAAGATGGAATATGTGGTTGCTTCCTTGTTTTCTAAATAAATGTGAAGGAAGTCTTCTGAGATGACCAAGGAGGCTCTATCTATCATGGTAGATTGAAGGAGAGAGGCAAGAAAAAGGACATGAATTCTAAGTCCAATTCTCTAAGGAGATGTAATTATTTTGGTAAGAATTCCAAGGATAAATGATGGAACTATGGGAAATGTAGACATTTTCAGAAAGAGTACGAAGAGGAGAAAAGAAAAGTGATAAATATGATTCTAAATCCTCGTATGAAGGTAAAGATGCATTCGTTGCAGACTTGGAAATGAATGCATCAAAAGATGTATGGTTGATTAACTTAGGTGCTTCTTTCCACATGACCTCTCACAAAGGTTGGTTCTCAAAGTATGAAGAGTATGATGGTGGGAAGGTGTATCTGGGTGATGACTCTCACCTAAATATTGTTGGCCATGGAAGAGTCAGGATTTAATTCCCTAATGATAGAGTGAGGGGGGTTGATGGTCTTCTGCACATCCTTGGTTTGGCATGAAACCTACTCTCAGTGAGTATGTTAGGTGATGCGAGAGTGCAGGTTGTTTTCTCGAGTAGAAGATGCAAGATGACTAGAGGTACTATGGTGTTTTTTAAGGGTGTTCAGATTGGAACATTGTATAAGTTGGATGCATACATGGTTCAGTGCAATAGTGCTTCTGTTAAGCCTAAAAAAAAGGCTTTGGATTCTTCTTCCTCACCATCAAATCAAGTAGAGAATAAGACTATGGTGTCTACATCTTATGGTTATGATTTTTGGGAACCTAAGGGTGCCAATGCTTTAGAGATGAAGCTCCCTATGGAGAAAATAATGGTGCGGCACCAAAGGATTGGTTGTATTGGTGAGAAGGGTCTTAGAGCCTTGAAAACTAAGTGCCTTTTTGAATGCTTTGATGATTGTAATCTTGAGTTTTATTTTTGTGAACATTGTATATATGGAAAATAAAATCAATTTTCTTTTTATTCAAGTTCTCATAAATCTTTTGGGGTTTTGTATTATGTGCATTCTTATGTGTTTGGTCTAGTTAATATTCCTTTGTTGTCTAGATATGTGTACTTTGTCTTATTCATAGATAACTATTCTAGAAGAACATTTTTGTATTCTCTCATAAGTAAATCTGAATTTTTCAGTTGGTTTAAGAAGTTCAAATCCTTGGTTGAAAATCATATTGGTAGAAAAATCAAATTCTTGAGGTCGAATAATGGTGGTGATTTTTTTTCTACAAAATTTGATAAGTTTTGTAAGGACCATGGGATCAAGAGACACAAGACAAATCCATACACCCCATAGTAGAATGGAGTTGTAGAGAGAATGAATAGAATGTTGATGAAGAGGGCTAGGAGTATGTTAAGTGGTGCTAGCCTTGAACAAAATTTCTAGGATGAAGTTGTAGCCACTGCATGTTACCTGATTAACAGGTCTCCTACTTTGTCTCTTATCGAAAAGACACCTATTGATAAATGGTATGACAAGAAGCCCTCAATGAGACATCTCAAAATATTTAGTTGTGAGGCATATGCTCATGTGTCTGATGTGAAAAGATCTAAGTTGGAGAACAAGGCATTGAAATGTATCTTCATCGTCTATGGTTCCAGTGTGAAAGGGTACATGCTTTTGGATCCAGTTGCAAAGAGGGTGATCTATAGTAGAAGTGTAACATTCCATGAACTAAAAAATTCCTTGCTTTATCTACAACCTAATAATGAAGAGAAGAAGGAGGTAGTTTAGATTCCATCCACCCTTAAGAGAGATGAACTATGTACACCTAGTGGACCTGATGATGAGGAGAGCTCCAATAGCTTTGAAAGCTCTAAAGAAGAGCAAGAACCTCAACCCTAATAGTTGAGGAGGTCTACACGAGAAAGGAAAAAATCAAATAGATTTGGATATTCTATGTTTGATTCTAGTTGCATATTTTCTTCGATTGCTAACACCAATGATCCTAGGATTGTTAGAGAGGCTATGGGTATGCATGATGTAGATTCCTATATGGAAGCCATGAATAAAGAGATGGTTGCATTAAAAAATAATGCTACATGGGATCTGGTACCCTTGCGAGAAGGACGTAAACTTGTTGGATGCAAATGGGTATTCAAGAAAAAAATGGGTCTTGATGGTAGTCTTCAGAAGCCTAAGGCAAGGTTGGTCATGAAGGGATATTCCTAGGTGGAGGGAATAGATTATGGGAATATTTTTTCTCTTGTTGCTAAGGTGAAATCCATTTGTTTCTTATTATCACTTGCAGCATATCATGACTTTGAAGTCAAGAAAATGGATGTGAAGACAACCTCTCTTCATAGTGATTTGGAGAAGGAAATTTACATGTCACAACCTGAGCATTTTATTGTGAAATGAAAATAAAACCTAGTGTGCAAGTTGAGAAAATCGCTATATGGTCTGAAGCAATCTCTTAAGATGTGGTACCAGAAGTTTGACACCTATGTGTTGTCCTTGGTATTTTTGAGATCTAAATCTGACCATTGTGTCTATTACAAGAATGATAATGGTCATGCTCTCATTGTTATCCTGTATGTGGATGATATGTTATTTATTGGGAATGGAAAAATCACGATTTCATATTTGAAGTCTTAGTTATCAACACAGTTTAAGATGAAAGATCTAGGTGTAGCGAGGTATATTATAGGGATTGAGATCAAAATAGATATAGCTAATAGAAAGATCTGGTTAATCCATAACAAGTATGTGAACTCCATGTTGAAGAGATTCAATATGACTACTTGCAAATAGTTAGTTATTTTGGTAATCTAGGGGATGAAGCTTTCTATGGAGGATTGTCCAAAATCTCCTATTGAGATGGAGGACATGACTAGAGTTCCTTATGCAAGTGTTGTTGGAAGCTTGATGTATGTTATGGTTTGTATGAGGGAAGACAATGCCCAAGAAATGGGATTCCTTATTTGGTTTATGGCTAATTATGGACTAGTGCATTAGGATGCGATAAAGAGAGTGTTCAGGTACTTGTGGGGTACTTCCGAGTATGCCCTATGTTTTCATGGTTACTCTACTAGACCTTGACATTCAATTAGCATTTGTGGATATGTGGTTTTAGATTGGGTAGGTGACATTGATAGTATGAGATCCACTAGTGATATTTTTTCATGATGTTTGGTGGTGCTATTAGTTGGATGAATAAGCGGTAAGTTGTAGTCACTTTTTTCACTACTGAAGCAAAGTACATGGAAAATACTCATGCTTGCAAAGAATCCATTTGGCTTAAGAGACTATGTTTGGATATTGGTTTTGATGTAGGATAGATTACTATTTGTTGTGACAACTAGAGTGTTATATGTTTAGAAAAAGATCTTACTTTCCATGCCAGAACAAATCACATTGATGTGCGGTTTCATTTTGTTTGAGATATGCTGGAAGTTGGAAAGGTTAAGTTGAAAAAGGTGGACACTTTGGTGAATGTTATGGATGCACTGACGAAGCTAGTGAGCACAAATATGTTTAGATGGTGTGCAATTCAATGGGAATTGTGGCCTAAGCAATGTGATACAGAGACTCTTGAAGGTCTTTGACAAGTGGGAGAATGTTAAAATTAAGGTGTCTCAACCTTAGTGAATCCCATGATTATTTAATTAGCTATTTATCCCTATGTTGTTGATTTAATTTATTAAATAAAATAATATTTGTTTCCAAATTGCTAAGTCACGTTGTGGGACCTAGCGGGAGTTGGCATCCTACATGCAAGACATGAAATTGAAAAATTATGACACTTATCACATGGGCGCTCAATTGGGAAGTAGAAAACATTAAAACATTCAAAAGGGACACCATGTTGACAAGTGGCAATTTATTTTGGAAGTATGCATTGGTGGTTTCCACTTGTGTGCTAGTTTATCTCTTCAAAAAAGTAGGAGGCAAGGGAAGGTGTCACTTGTCACCTAGATGCTCATTTGAGCATTGAAAATTGTAAAAACCTCTAGAATGGGTGCCCTTATGCCATGTGGCATGCATTTTACTTGTTGATTGAAGATTTGGAGGGAAAATTTCTTAATTGAGACTAAGTTACTCATAGTAATTAGGAGTTGTGAGTGATTTATATTTTGGCAGTAAATGCGATTTTCTCTATGGAATGCCTACCATGTGAGGTTTCTTGATTTTTGGAATTTCAAGCCTTACATGTGCTTGCATTTTGTTGCATTTACATGCATGTACATGCATGTTTGATAGGTTGCTAATCGAATCACTTGAGACTCATGCATGTTGTTGATTTTTCAATTTGCATGCATGCAAAGAATGGGAGATTGACACATGGAAAAGCACTATGCCCATGTATGTGAAGTATTTATTGATGCCTTAGTGAATTTGTTCATTATAATGTGATTGTAATATTTATGTCGTTATGCTATTGGATTCACTCTAGAATGGTATCACAGTGAATCAACATCTATAAGAGCATAGACTATGAGCATTGTATTGTAATTGCTTTCACTAGAAATATAGTTGAGATGTGCTTTGGTGTGTGGGTTTTTTCCTAAAAGGGTTTTCCCGTGTAAATTTTGTGTTATGTGTTTCATGCTTTAAATCTAAAAATAAATAATTGCATGTGCATTCATAAGTTAACTATACAAGTTTAAAGATTTGAAACAAAGTTTTGTAACCTCTTTCTTGATTGATTTGCATTAGGGAAGTGTTTTCATACTTGGCTTTTCTTTCATAAATGCTCTAATTTCAAGGTTCTTTTTGGAACACGAAACTTGCCATAAAATTAATATTAATATATGTTTTTTCAAAAATGGTTTTTGGATTCCAAAGTATGATGATGTTTCTACTTATCCAATTATCTACCATCAATTTTGTTGAGCACAAGAAATACTGAGAGGGCGGGCGAATTAGTATTCTATTTAACCATCCAATTTCTAAAGAATACTTAACAATTATAAGGAATGTAAGCATAAATAACCCATAACACAAACAACACATGAACACTATGATTTTTACGTGGAAAACCCAAAAAAGGGAAAAACCAAAGTGAGGATTAAATCACAAAATGTTATAACCAGTTATAAGATATTACATAAAGGCTCACTACTAGGTGGACTCACTGTCTAAGTGAACTCACTGTTCACAGAGAAAAGAAAGATACAAGAGATGGCTTCACATCCAGAATTTGGACTAAGAGAAATGCATCTAACTTATGCTGAATTTAGTTCCTTTGAAGCTCATTACACATACTGCAATCAATTAAAATTGCCAGTGTCTTCTCTGCTTTGTCTTCACACACCTTCTCTCAATACTCATAACCTATTTGTACAATTCTACAATATTCACATCACTACTTGCATTTGGATCATATCTCTATCAAATCTCTTCTTCCAACAACTAAACTCAACCTTGTATATGTACGAGACTTCATTGCAAACATCAATTACGTCGACCAAATTATATGTAGCCTCAAATTATGAAAAAAATTCCTTGTCAACACCCAATTCAAACCAAAATTTCTTTCGTGCTCAAAACACAAGTAATATAGGTTGGCATGGACCTTAACAAAAAAAAATTATATTCTCATCATGTAATTAATCATCATAACTCTTTACATATCTAAATTTGGCCAAGCATAGAATCAAAAAGTGAAATACTCCAATTGATCAACACCAAGGAGTACGCAGAACAAAAAAATTCATGCCAATTGAAAAAAAAATGTACTAATGCCTATAAAAATTCTCTCAAAACCACAATATCTAACTCAAATCTACGGAGGAATGCGAACCAGTTAGGTAGTAGTTAGTACACAAAAAACTGTGTGAACCATATCTGTCGAGATTTTGTTACATGCCAATTTTGAACCACTTAACTAGAAAAAATAAAATTTTGAAATAATATGCCAAAGATATATACGAACAACATACTAGAACCATAGGAGTAGATCTAAAAATTTGAACAAACACAAACCAACTTACTGGAGAGCACTATGTGTTGAAACTACTGATAAAAACACAACCGGAAAACCTTTTGCGAAATTAAATTTTCTATAGACATCTATCATATTGTTTGGAATTCATTGTGTGGTGTTGACATCAATGAAAAATAATTAATGCCAACCTTCTTCATCCTTTCAACAATCTCCCCCTTTGTCATTGATGGCAACATGTGCCAAGACAAAATGTCTCTCCAAATATCTCTCCCCTTTTGACATCAAGGGAAAAGGGTGTTAACCCACACACATATATACAAACTAAAATAACTCCCCCTTAGGAAGCTAACCAAAATTAAATCCTAGTATATCCCCATATGCACAACATAATCTAAAAACATAAAAATTGAAAATGTGCACAGAGATAGAAATGGTCAACCCAAAGATGTTGACCCCTGAAGCTTTTGAAGAATGACTTGCCAAGCATATTTTCTTTCTTCCTAGCTCTTCTTCTCTATTGCAAGCATTCTGTGTATATATTCAAGCTCTATCAATGTCTCTTATCCTTCTATAGTACGAGGTGTAAGATTTATCTTTGAAACTCTGTTGGAACTGGCAAGGGCACTTGAGATTGATTTGTGCTTTGTTTTTACCAAGTCCCTTAGCTTCGCAAGCTTCTTGATCACTTCTTCCTTCTGGATTTGTAAAGTGAAGAAACTATCATGCAAGTCCACTATAGCAGTCCAAGTTTTATTATCTCTATCCACTATTAGATCATAAGATTTTGATGAATTAGCTACTTGAGACTCAATCAATTCCATTTCATCTTTTATCCCTTGAGTGGCATCTGACACTTCATGTAATATAAAAATAGTTCATTTGCACCTTCCTCACACGCTAGCATTTCCTTCAAGCATTCTCCAACTTTTGTATGTGTAGATGTACATTTTTTTTGTAATATCCATTAGCTTGTTTTTTGAAATCCTTGTCTCAACCTCTGTTGTCACTTGTCTTTTCAATCTGGAGGCATATTCCTTAAAGGAGTCAAACAAAAATTTGAAATTGTCCACTACATGTAAAGATGTATTAACATTAATACTTGGAATGATCTCTTGTAATTTTTCATGGCCTCATCTATTAATTCATTTCCCTTCTGATGTGTTTCAATGAGTTTTTTTCATGTTGATGCACTAAACACATCAATCATTTGCAACTTGTGTATAAGAGATATTTTATCCAAATCAACATTCCCCTGTTGCATGGGCAGCTACAACAACTAAGAAGAAACAACTGGTTGAAACTTTAATTGTTTAGACAACAAGCCTTCTAAAGGGTTCTCGACAGAGGATTCACCAGAGGGCTTAGGTAAATCCTCAGACTTCTTAGCTTCTTCATTCTTTCTGGTATCATAATTTTCTTCTTCCTCACCAAAAATCTTGTCTTTGACTTCTTCATCCTTGTCCTTCTTTCCTTGCTTCTTATCTTCATTTTTATCTCCTCCTTCCTTTTCACCCTCATTCACTCCTTCTTGATTCTCCTCATCCTCATGCCTTTTCTTATCGACTATATCATGCTTCTCACCTTTAGTCATGTTCTGTTTTGTATCTACCGGAGGAAAAAATGCCTTTGGGTGGCCTTGATCTGTAGCCTCTCGAGTTACCAGAGGAACACAAGTGTCATCTTTTTTAATTTCCTCTCTAATCCCAACAACATCCTCATCTTCAAAAATTTCTTGCATTGGTTCATCTGTATCCAAAGGAATATTATCAAGAATTTCTTCTATATCAATAGCCCCTGTGTCTTCAATTTCTAAACCTTGGTTCTTACTAATAGAGGCAATATAAATCATTCCATTAATTTGAGCTATATCGGTAAGCTTATCTTTTGTATCCTTCTACATTTTTTCAATCTGGTCCCAATCTCTTCCCATTAAGAGTGCAATCCTTTGTTTTGTTCTAAATTCTTCATTAAGTATTTGGGTCAAAGTGGCCTTGTCAACATTAGATAAGGAGAAACCAATTTTCTCCACAACATATGATCTGAGATTCTCTTCCCTTTCATTTTCTTCTCTTCTTCTTTCCATTAATATTTTCCATACATCATTAGTAACTTTCTTCCTAATGCTCTCCATATTTGCCTTGATTGTGATAATAAATTTGATAATTGCTTCTATTATTGTGGCTTTGTTCTCCTCACTTTCCTTTTTGTACAATGCAACAATTTATTTCAGAATCTCATGAAGCAACATACCTTTGAATAATGAGTCCAAATTCATTGTACTGAGTTGTCTTTCCAAAGATGTCTTCTTTTTCTTCTTCTTTTCCTTCTCTGATTTCATTGTATCTGATTTCTTTTTCTTTCTTTCTTTCACCTGCTTGTGTACATGTACCAAAAAGGCTTCTTTTTATTTTCCAATTTCTTCTTCATCTGAAGTATCAAAAATATTTATCCTCTATTTATTTGAAATAATGCCTTTTATTTTTATGACCAGTGAGGAATCCTCATCCTCTTCTTCTTCTTCTTTAGATTGTACACTCAAGTATTTTTCTCTTCTAGGTTTCTCTTTCTTTCCTCTTCATGTAGCAATAATAGAGACTATCAGAGTAGTCTATGTTCTCTTTCCAGGCCTTGTGACCTCTTCCACATCAGGTTATTCCATTACTAGAGCACTGGTCTTCGTTCTCTCTATTCCACTAGAGGTAGAAATTGATTCAGATGGTTGTTAAATACTAGGGGGAATAGTGGAAGTTGTTCTTCTAGATCTTCCAGGTCTGGGGGACCCACTTGTTGTGCTCAATTCTCTCTACTCTTGCTCTTAAGACTCTTATTTGTTCATATGATATTTCTCCATCCTTGAAATTTGTATGTACCAATCTATCCATATTTCTTTTTATCTCAGGCTTACTCAGTTCCACATGCACTTTCATGGATTTATCTTCATATGTTCCATGTGTTTTTTGAGTAGGGTCCATAGGATTGTTCAATAATATAGTGACATAGCTGTCAACTTCATTTTTAGTGACTTCATATCCAAGTGGTTGAATCTAGACAATTTTGGGTTCCACAGCTTCAATGATACATTCATCAATTTTAACCAAAATGGTAATATCATCTTGATATTTCTCCATAATAGACTTGGGGGTCCTTTCATGTTCATGCATTATTTTTTGAAATACTATGAAGAAAGTAGTAAGTGCCTCATCTCTAGCTTCCATATCCCCAATGATGTGTAGATATTAAAATATTTGATGAGATACAGGTCTATCTTTACTCCATATAATATTGCTTCTTCCTGGAAGCTCCCTAAGAAAATAGAACAACAAGCAAACTACCAAGGAACCGAATTTGAATGGGTATTTCTTATCCTTAGTTGTCTTCAAATTATCAAATAGTTGTTGTCGGAGCAACTCACACAAGTCATAATCTTTTCCTTTTTCTACCATTTCATGGGCTACTTGAATTGTTGTGGAAAACACAAAATTCTCTCTAGTTGTGTAGTAAATTTTGTAGCTAATAACCATAGCAACATAATTTACTCTCGGATTCCTTGTGGTGTTTATAGTGAGATCCCTTTGGTCAAATGTGGCTCCTAGTAGCTCCATTACATCATTGTTCTTTACAAATTTCAGCATAGATATTGGTCCAGTGTCACATAGTCCAGTAATCTTCCTTATGAATTCTTTAGTTATCAATCTAGGCATGTCAATCCATAGCAATTTATCACGCACTTTGCTTAGTGCTATTGTCACATACTTGAGCTCATCGTCATGGGTAAATCATGGAAACCACTGCCAGACATTCAATTTCTTCTTTACCAAGTTTTCATATTCAGGTTTTACATTGAAATATTCTCCAATCAAATGCTCTATCCACAAGTCTATAAGTTTTACATGGTTGTACTTCCATATTTGTGTGAATGTATGCCCTAATATTCTCACTAGGAGAAACCCTATATGGTATACTCAAAAATGCTCCTAGCATGTTGTTCTCAAACACTTTCATGGGATATTTCTTAAATTTAGGTTGGGTTTTCTTAGTCACATTTACCATTGTAGGTGTTGCCATCTCTACTGAATTTAAATGCTTTGAAAAACAAATTCTATTTCAGCTTCGGACAATAGTAAATACCTTTTTCTTACTCAATCAAAATTTGGGTTTGGATACTCTACTTCTCAAACTGCCTTCGGACTCTAGAATTCTCTTCAACTCGCATTTCTCACTCCAATTTCATAAAAGTGAAATGAAATCGACAAGGGATAGGTATATAATCCTTTCGATTCTAACCTAGTCCACATTCAATTCACCAAATAATAAAGTTGGTAAAACCTTCTCTATGCAACAGTAAACCTGAAATCGCTATGTAAATCTCCACACTGTCATATTTTCTTCTAGAGTTTTCTTCAAAAGGTCCATTTTGTCTATCTCCATCACATATCTTCGTTCCAAGCCATGACACCTCATATCGGCAAGGGGTTATATGATTTTCAATTATTTCTCACCCTAATCCAATGCCTAGGTTTTGTTCCTGGAGGAATTATCTGCATCAGAGGGTGGTATAGATTCATTTGTAGTTTTTGAGCATTAATCCTTTCATTCATTATGAATCTACATTGATTAGCCTTATGTTCAAACCCATAGCATGTATAACAGTAACCATTAAAAGATTGAATCATTCTACTACTATTATATGCATTCACCATTTGACTTCTACATTCATTTGCTTTATGCCCAAATCTCTTGCAAGTAAAAAATTGACCAGTAAAGGATGGAACATTTTGATTCACTTTTCTTCTACATTGCAGTGCTCTATGTCCAAATTTATTGCAAAAATAGAAAATGACATTAAATATGGGTACCTTTGAGAATTTGTTTTTCTGATAGGGGGTCTTCTAGCATTGCGTCTTTGATTCTAGAACTTTTTATTGTTCTTGTCTTCAAATTTCTCTAGTTCATTGATATTATTTACATTAGATGTCTGATCTAATTTTGATATTTCTCCTCTTTCAAGTCCAAAAACACCTTCATATTTAGATGTTTTCTAAATTTTAATTAATTCATCAAGCATTATAGAACTTGTTTTGAATTTTTCCTCATAGATTCTTGTTTTTTCAGATCTGATCTCAGATTTACCACTTCTTGTTCAAGTCTTGTGCATTCATCAATCTTTCCTTTTACCATTGCATTCGAACATTCCTCAATTATTTTGTTTTCTTCCACTCACACTTTTAATCTGGTAATGTTCTCATTTGTTTGTTTCAATTGTTTATTGACCTCCTTATGTCTTTGAATTTTTTTATTTTCTCTCTCAATTTTTTGATGCAGTCATTTGCCTCTTTAATTTTTTCTTTCATATCTTTGTTTTCATCTTCAATTTTGTCCAGGTCTTCAAGAGCAACTTTGAGTTCTCCATATTTTTCAAATATGTAGTCTTCTTCTATTTATCCAATAGAAGGAATCACTTCTAGAGCCATGTGTTCAAATTCCAATATCTTCCCAAAGTGGTCAAGCTTCTTCCAAGGAACCAGTCTTTGATACCAATTATTGAACACACAAAATACAAAGAGGGGGGTGAATCAATATTCTATTTATCCATCTAATTATCAACCATCCAATTTCCAAAGCATGCTTAACAATTATAAGTAATGTAAGCATAAATAACCCATAACACACACAACACATGAACACTAGGATTTTTACATGAAAAACCCAAAAAGGGAAAAAACATGGTGATGATTAACTCACAATATGTTATAAGTGATTATAAGATATTATATAAAGGCTTACTACCAGGTGGACTCACTGTCCAAGTGAACTCACTATTCATAGAGAAAAGAAAGATACAAGAGCTAGCTTCACAACTAGAATTTTAATTGAGAGAAAAGCATCTAAATTATATTGAATTCAGTTCCTTTAAAGCTCATTACACACAACAATCAACTCAAATTACCATTCTCTGCTTCGCTCTGTCTTTGCACACCTTCTCTCAATAATCACAACCTATTCACATAATTTTGCAATATTCGCATCACTTCTTGCATTTGAATCACATCTCTATCAAATCTCTTCTTCCAACAACTCAACTCAACCTTGTATATGTACCAAACTTTATCACAAACATCAATTAAGTTGGCCTAATTAGATGTAGCCTCAAATTATGCAAAAAAAGCCTTTTCGACACCCAATTCAAACCAAAATTTTCTTCACGCTCAAAACACAAGTAAGATAGGTTGGCATGTGACTATAACAACTATCTTTTCCATTCACATCATGTACTTAATCTTCATAACTCTTCACATATCTTAAATCGACCAAGCATAGAACGAAAAAGTGAAATAATCCAGCTAATCAACACCAAGGAGTATGCGGACCACAAAATGTCATGCCAACTAAAAAAATATAATGTGTTGAGACCTATAAACCTTATCTCAAAACCACAATATCTAACTCAAATCCACGGAGGAATGCAGACCAGTTAGATAGTAGTTAGTACACAGAAAATTGTGTAAATGATATCTATCAAGCTTCTGTTACTTAAAAAATTTGAACCACTTAACCAAAACTATTGAAATCTTGAAAGAAGATGCCAAAGATATCTATGAACAACATACTAGAACCATAGGGTTAGATCTAAAAAGGTGAACAAATGTGGACCAACTTATCAAAGAGCACTATGTGTTGAAAATGTCGGTAAAAACATTTAGCCAAAAAACATTTTGCAAAATCAATTTTTTTGTTGACATCTGTCATACTGTTTGAAATTCATCATGTGGTATTGATGTGGTGTTGAAATCAATGACAACTCACTAATAACAACCTTTTGTTGGCAACACAAGGGCAGGCAACTGAGAGGGGGGGTGAATTAGTTCTCACATAGATTATACTTATTAAACTTATTCTCAGATTTGATAAATAAACATGAAAGCATAAACCATCACCACATCAAAAACACACTTAACACCAAGATTTTTGTATGGAAATCCTATTAGTGGAAAAACCATGGTGGAGGTTAGTCCACAAGTTTATACTCTGTTAAAAACATTATAAATAGGAAATGCACATGCATTTAAGCACACTGCCTAGAGCTCACTACTCAAATACAAAAAGGCTTACTGCCCAAGGGAAGAATCATTGTCTTATAGTCACATTTGGATTTCATCCAAAGATTTTGAACTGAGAAAATATCATCTTCTAATGCCTAATTACTGTTCTAGTTAAGCACATAAACACTTTTTTCTGCTCACTCTTCTTCACACTTTACTTCTGCCTTTGAAATATTAGAACATTATTTGCACACAACACACACACACATCTCGCTCACCATTTCAATCAAATGGTATAAAAAATCAATCATATATATCCACAACTAAGGATAACATCAACTACATGTCGAACCAACAAAATATGAAATGTGTACAAACTGTCAGCCCAAATTAGTAAATAATTTATCAATGTGAACCAAATAATATCAGCCAAAACATAGCAAGGACCCAAAACAACATGTCTCAAACATGAAAAAATTTAAACAACTATGCCTTGAAGATCCACAACACGCTACAATCACCTGTTGACCATGATCATGAAAAACATGAACTCATAGAAGAAAATCACCAATCATGAGCACAAGAATCAATGCAAACCAACAACACAGATAGAGAATGATCTAGAAACATCCACAAGCATCATGAATCACCACAGAAGCATCTGCAACACTCGGATTACTAGAATCATATCATCTTCTTTCAGTAACACCAACTAAAGAACCAAAACAACTCTCAGAACACAAATACTCATAACTTAATCAAATCTTCATGCGAACCTCTTAAACTTCATGTGGATAAACTAGATATAATTTTCAGCAAACCCTTTAATCCACAACTTCTTATCATCAATATACTGAGCTAGCCAACATACTGAACTTCACCGCATCACCGATAACCTGTAACTTATTTTATTACAATTTTCTCAATATCTTTGACATATACAACCTTAAAGACATTAATTCCAATAGTTTTGACATCAATGACAACCACATATCATCAATATGCAAAAATATCCCCCTTTGGCATTGATGGCAACACATGATGTGAAAAACACCATCAACGATACTCTCTTAGCACTTTCTCCCCCTTAGATTCTGACTCTTTTCTCCTTAACTATTTCATAGTTTTTCACAAGACTCTTATCCCCCTTTGACATCAATGAAAAAGGTTCACATTATCTTTCTCCAAACAAGATCTGAACCACGTTTATGAACATCTGACTACTCCCCCTGAGTAGCAGCCACCACAACATCAATCTGGATCACAAGTTATGACTATGAAATACGTGGACTGATGCAAGTCAATGCATCTTAATTCTGATTAGGAGGGGTAATCACCCCTAGCTTCTTTCTGAGATACTCAAACATATCCTTAGGAAAGGGCTTTCTAAAGATATCTGCAATGTATTCCTTAGTGGGCACATACTCCAATCTGACTTCCTTTTCAGTCACCTTTTCTCGCAAAAAGTGAAACTTGATAGATATATGCTTGGTTTTCGAATGCAACACCAGATTCTTGTTAATGTTAATTGCATTTGAATTATCATATAATATAGCAATAGGTTCATCATACACAACTCTTATATCTTTCAACATATGCTTCATCCACAATACTTGAGTACAATTGTTAGCAACAACAATGTATTCTGCCTCTGGAGTAGATAAAGAAATGGCATTTTTTTTCTTGCTTAACCATGAAATCAGCTTCTTTCCCAAGAAAAATGCACCACCACTAGTACTCCTTCTATCTTCCACATCTCCTTCCCAATCAACATCAGTAAAAGTACTCAAAGTAAGGTCATCTTCTTTAGGATACCATAGGCCAAAAACAACTGTCCCCTTCAAGTACCTGAAATTCCTCTTCACAGTTGTCACATGAGATTCCTTAGTATCAACTTGAAATATTGCAACAATGCATACGAAATTCATGATATCAGGTCTAGTTTGAGTCAAATAGAGCAATCCACCAATCATGGATCTATATCTAGTCTTATTTTTTTTAGAAGAATCATCATCTTGAGTCAACTTACATCCAGTCACCATAGGTGTACCAATTGGCTTTGAATCTTCAATACCAAACTTCTTTAGCAATTCTTTCACATAATTGGACTGAGATATAAAGATCCCTTTATCTAGCTGAGTAATTTATGTGTGCGATAAAATACAGTGTATCAATATGATAAAACAAAATACACATCCATGCAATGTATTACATAAAATAATTGAAATAGAAGAATTAAATGACTACAACTATTCTTTTAAATCATTCCATGGTTCTCTAGACTTAAGGACCTTTGAAATTTATGGTCTCAAATCTATTAAACGTTGCACATGAACCTACAAAGATGGCAACCTAATAAATGAGAAGCTATTGTGAAATGAAAACTATATGCTTACATCCCTATATTTTTGTATTTTTGATGCTTGAATGTTGAATGATCTATGATGAAGTATTGATTGCTCTAATGATGCTAAAATTGACAATGCAAATCCAATAGTCATGTTGTATGAAAGATGCAATGACTAAGCTGCTAAAATTGAAATTGCCATAATAACTCTAAATGAACTAAAATGCTAAACACTAACTACAATGCTCTCATAATTCTCTCAAATTGCACTAAGAATTCTACAACATAAGTTTGCAATCTAAATCCTTCTTGAAAAGCTATAGAAATGTTCTATATTTATAGATTTTTCTAGGCTCAAGATGGCATGGCAAAGACAAATGGTCGAGATTGTGATCCTAAGGCATTAGTGGTCAAGCACAAAGAGGTTGGAGAGAATCAGGGAGGTGGTTCCCTTCAATCAAACATCTTGCCAAGTGTTGAAGAGAATCAGAGGAAAGAAGAAGTCATGTGTCCAAGGTGGTTTCAAATTTGTTGCAAGTTTGTTGATGATAACTCATATTTTACAATTTAGAAAATTCAATTTAATGTGGCACATGGTGAGGTGGCACGTGAGTTGGAGGTGGTTAGAAGAAATATGGAGACATGTGCTAATTTGAATTAAAAATTCAAATTTAAATGGAGGAAAATTAATTAAATAAAAAATATTTAATTTGTGCATTTAATTAATTTAAGAGGAAAAATGATTTTTGGAAAAGGAAGAATTTAGGGAATGAACCATATAAATAAATTTATCAATCTCTTTATAATAGTAGAGGAATTAGAAATAATTAATTAAATAACAACTATTTAATTAATTGTGCTCTAGACCATTTTTATGTGCATACATTTTGCCCCTCTTTGAAGTGATGTGTACAGACGCATTGCTTCAAAGAATAAATTGGAAAATTATGACATGCCCCAGACTCTGATTGATTTTGCAGTGATGATGGAAGGATGCCCCCTTGGGAGATAAACCAGGGATTTTTGAATTTTTAAATTTTTTTGATGATGAAATGATTTTTCATTGATATGTTGATGATCTTTAGATTTGATGAGGATGACCTAATTTATCTCCCAATAATGATTAGAGATCAGCCACATTGTTGATTAGTTGATTAAAAGTCCCCTTTTGAAAAAAATAAAATAAATGCCACCATAATTACCCCTTAATTAGCCCTTAAAAGGTCAAAATGGGTGAAATAAGGCTCATTTGTAACTTTGCCTTTTGAAAACTTGAGAGAGAGAAGAGCCAAAATGGATAGGATTTCATGCCACACTCATAGATTCGAGTGATTTTGCCGCCACCAGCATCCAACCGCATACGAAACTTTGGTATGTACCCCGAGAACCACTTTTTTCAAATTTTAAATTCAAATTTTCTTGCCTTTTTTGCATTTTAAAATCCATAGTTCACACATTTTATGGCATAGGGTTAGGATTCTAGCGCATATGGAACCCAATACAACACATAGATTCATTGTAGTAGCGCATAGGGTTAAGTTAGGGTCCAAAAATAGTTTAGTGCATCAGGAACCCGCTTTAGCGTATTAGGTTGCTAAAATAGCGCATAGGGTAGGTCAAGTAGCGCATTTGAGAAATGGCGCATTAGAACCCTATTCCGACACATAGAGGCCATTTTCTAGTGCATCCAAGAAATGGCACACAAAAGGCTTGTTCTAGCGCATCCGGTAAGTTTTCTAGCGCATAAAAAACCCTGTTTTAAGGCATTGAGCAAAAAATGATGATTTTGAATGATTTCTCCTAGATTTTGATGGTAGATGATCACGTTAGTTGATTGACAGATTGATGATCATCCTCATGATAGGCGAGGAACGATGATAGGATAGATTATGATGATTGATTAATTGATTGATTGATGATTTTCCTCATGATAGGTGAGGAACGATGATAGGATAGATGATGATGATGATCGATCTTATGACAAATGAGACTTGATTGATAAGATAGGTGCTCCTCGAGATTTTATCAAAATCTCACGTGAGCTGATTTGATTAATTGATATGCTGATGTTAGGTTGATTGATTGATGTGCTAACTAGATACATTGATTTGATCATAGGAGTGTGGTTTAGGGAATTTATAGGTTTGAGAGCACTTTTTGTGGACATGGGACATGATCCCATAGCTTACCCCAATAGATTTGGCCATTATTGATCAGTGCAAATTGACTTCATTGATTGACATGCCCTAGTATCAGATTAACCAAGGGTTGTTGACGACACTTGTAGAGCGGTGGCATAGTGACCACAACACCTTCCATTTAGAGACTGGGGAGATCATAGTTACCCCAGAGGATGTATATCAGATTTTGAGGATACCATTTATGGGACTTAGTGGTATATGATCATGAGGAGCAAGGCAGAACCGATGCCATTTGGCAGATTTTCCAAGATGGGCAGCTCAACAGCTATGAGATTTCTTGGTGTGAGTTGATTGTGACTCATCAGCCCTTACCCTATGTGCTAGCAGGATTTATTGGTGGATTTCTCTACCCCGATTGTAGGTTGAAGATATTTTTAGCTGGATGGGGTCAAGTTTTGGAGTGCATGATTGCCCACAACACCGGATATGCTTGGGGTTCATGCATGTTTTCACACATATATCATGATTTGCATCAAGTTGTTAATCTTCGGGCCAACAATCTCGTGGTAGGATGCACCTTATTATAGATCTAGGCCTGGGAGCATATAGCAGTTTCACGGCCAGTGGGAGGGAGGGTTTGGCCAATAGGGTGGCCATATATTTTTGGTTACACAGGGCCACTTGTCAAGCATAAGCTAGGCAAGTTAGAGTATTGGAGTAGAGTCCTCAATGATTTAGACACAATTATATGGTGGCCATATCTTGATTGTGAGGTATGGCCAGAGGATGATACATAGATGCTATATGTATTTTTTAGTAGATATTTGATTGGCAAGACTCCATATATCATTGAGAGGTTCATTTTTGGCCGAGTGTATAGACAGTACGAAAGGGTTCAGGCTATACCTCAGGGGGTGGCACATTATGCCAAATAGAGGCAAGATATTCCAGAGTGGGGGCCAACCCTGGATTATGATGTGACATGTGCAGAGTACTACAACTTCCAACCGATATTGTGGTAGTACCATAGAGAGATTGTGGATGCACAAATGACGATAGATTATGTCGAGTATTTTTACACATCCATTTCCATGGATTTCAAGTTCGGATGAGCCTGCACCCATTTTGGTGGTTGGGAGGAGGGTAGGACTAGAAATACAACAGGGGGGAGATGGAGGTGAGGAGGAAGAGGCAAAGGAGGAGGCGGGGGATGATGGAGGAGATGATGGGGGAGATGGAGGCAAAGATGGAGAAGGTGGAAGGAGAGATATGCCAGATTTTGGGGTCAAACCCCAAGAGGAGGAGGTTGACTCCCACCAGACATCGGCAAGTGGTTCTCAGGATGCCCTCCTAGAGGAATCAAACGTAGATATCTAGGTTATAGGCTCAAGTGCAGACTCTTCACAGGTAGGTGTAGGAATTATAGACATAGTTAGCTCAATCTTAGGCCCAACTACAGGCACAAGCACTAACACAACTATAGGTAATTAGATGGTACAACTGTAGGCATAGGTAGCCACCCTTACCATAGAGAGAGATGTCATTTGACGACAAGGAGAGCAGGCAGTGGCAATAGCAGATAGGATTCAAATAGCTACCGAGGGTGCAAGGACTGGTGACCTGGTTAGAGAGCTCTAAGAGTCCACCAAGGAGGTAGATTATTATAGGGGCAGATACTATGAGGCCATCCCAACAGAGCAGAGAGTCAGCTATGCTCGTTCCAGATCTAGTCACTCTTAGTCTTAGACTACCAACAGGGGCATCACATAGCCACTTCCAGGAGGCCCACCAGGTGAAGGTCCAGGAGTAGGGCCATCGGGGGTAGGTGGTGATGGGGAGAGGCCTACGACCTCCGAGGGTAGTACCACAAGATCACGTGGTCACATCTAACTTTTTGTACTTTGATTCAAAGACTTGGCTTTGCCACATTTTTGATGTATCATTTCTCATTTCATTTGATATCATTGTACACTTGACATGTTATTATTTTGAGGTTATATGATATGCAGTGGTGATTTAGTGATCTATGTGTTGTTTATGCTTTTATTATGGATGCATTTATGTATATTCTATATGATTATGTCATGGATGCATTAATGATATGGATGTTGTTATGTAAATGATATGAGATGCATTGTGTTTTTGTATTTTTCACATATATATATCAATGTATGGATGCAAAAATGGTTTTATTATGTAATGCAAATGTATGATTAAATGTGTTGATATGAAATATTTAATGAATCGATGTATGATAAATGAATGAATGGCCTTTTGAACATGATACATGTAGATGTATGGATTTATGATAATGCTATATTTTTGGATTTTTCATGAGGCGAATAAATGAGCTAGATGTATGGATGAATGCAATCCTATTTATGCAATGTTGTCATCTTATTCATTGTGCTTCTTATCATCATTGAGCTTTTTATTATGTTAAAATTTAGTACAAACTTTAATGGTATAATTAGACCATGATGACCTGAGTATAACTTCCATACAACTTCTGTTGAGATTTGATAATACAAGATAACACAAGCATCTAGGTATAAGTGGACCAAGATGACCTGAGCATCACTTGCATAAACAGACAAGAGTTAATCATGTTCCCATGAAAATTCATAATGTCATCAATGATACTTTTCAGATCATGTCCCAGGATAATTTTCATAGTAGTAATGATTGAATCACAGATAGCAGACAAAGAAAAATATCATTCTCAATCATAGCCCCTCTAGTTCATGGCATCACTGAGGTACTCCAGAGAATTGATAACAACAATCACGATAACATCCATTGAACATTTGTGTCAAAGTGATTTAGAAGATAATCCTTCACTGATGATTGATTTGATTTGGTCTTGATGCTTGATTGTTTGGTTGATGTTCAGTTTTAATGATGTGATGGTTACAGTGATTGTTGTATTTTTGCCAAAGTTGCCTTGTTGTTTGCTTGCCTGTTGGTTTTAAGTTCAATAGTTGTTTGCCCCTTGTGAGAAAAAACTAGATTTATTATGGATATGTACAATGACAACCAAGCCCAGGTGGGACATGACCGCAACAATTGGATATGGACGTGAAGCTCATTGAATGATAGGCATGAATTCACAGTGATAGTGAAAATTGAATGGTCAACACACACTCAAATAGACAGAGAAGCCGACTTATCATAAATAGCGTATGTTTACCAGGTTTTCACCATTTAGTTTTATTACACTTTTTCAAATTTTATGGTTTTTTTGTTGTTACCAAGACGCCTGTTTGCCAAGTTTTCACCAAGGTAACGATTTTTTTTGTTTTTCACTTTTTTTGTATTTTTCTCTTTTCTATTTTTTTTGGTGTCACCAAGACGCCTGTTTTCCAAGTTTTCATCAAGGCGACCATTTTTCAAGACATTTTCTTCTTTTTATGATTTCTTCAAGACTTTTTCTACTTAGGATTTTTTTAGGACTTTTTCTACCTTTTAGGATTTTTTCAAGACTTTTTTTGCTTTTTAGGATTTTTTCAAGACTTTTAAGCATGCACCAAATGCATTATGTATAGAAAATTTTTAGATGAATATTGTTCATTGGATCTTCAAATATACCCCCCTCTGGTGTAGACATTTGATATGCCCCCGATCCAAAGATTGAAACAATAACAAAAGGACCTAACCAATTTGGCTCAAATTTTCCTTTCTTTTCTCGATCCTACTGATTTTATGGATTTTCCTTCAGTACTAGATCTCCTACCTAAAATGCCATAGGTTTGAATTTTTTATTGTAGCTCCTTGACATTCTTTGTTGATATCCCTTCAGGAGATCCACTGCAAGTTGGCGACATTCATCCAACAATTCCAACTCTTGTAGTCTAGACACACAATAATATTCATTTGAAATGAAACCTTTCAAGGATACACAGAGTGATGGTATCTCAAACTCAATAGGCAATACAACCTCAGATCCATAGACAAAAGCATATGGTGTGGCACCTATGGGAGTGTGGATTCTTGTATGATAAGCCCACAAAGCAGGGTTCAATTGTATATTCCAGTCACGTCCAGCATCATTGATGGTTTTCTTTAAGATTTTTAGGATAAAATTTTTTGAGGCCTTTGCTTGGTCAGTCCCTTGAGGGTTACTATGGTGTAGAAAACTGATAATGGATATGGAATCTTTCACAAAGTTTTTGCACATCCTGATTCTTGAAAGGTCCACCGTTATCAGTGACAATGGATTGAGGGATACCATATTTATAGATGAGGTAGTTCAAGATGAATGATGAGATTTTCTTTCCTGTGATAGTGGATAAAGGCACGGATTTGAGCCACTTCGTAAAGTACTCTGTGGCTGTAATTATGAACTTTTTTCCATTGGACAAAGATGGGTGAATTTTCCAACAAGATCCAATCCCCACTAACAAAATGACCATGTTGATGCGAAGGGCTACAACTCTTGTGTTGGTGCATGAATAAGATTACCATGGATCTGGCATTTCTGACACTTCTTGAAAAATTGAAAGTACTCTCTCTCCATAGTCGGCCAATAGTATCCCAAATGGAGGAGTTTCTTAGCGAGGGTTAAACCACTTGAATGAGTGATGCAGATATCCTCATGGACTTCTTATAAATCCATTTAAGAATCGTCATGTTCTAGAAATCGTAAGAGAGTTCCATCAAGACCTTTTCTGTATAGTACATCCACTATAAGGGTATGACAGGCAGCTTGGCAGATGAAATTTTATTTTTTCTTTCGGGAGATATCGAGAGGTAGAATATTATCTTTTAGGTAGGTATAGATCTTCCCATAAATGGAGCTATTGGAATCAAGTAGGTGGCATATGAGGCGGGATTCAGGATTTTCATAAGGAGGGGTAAATAGTTCCACCATGAACTCATACGGCTTCACCTTTCTAGAATTTGGAGTAAAGAAGAAATGGTAGCCATAGTATCAACAACTTTGTTGTCAACCCTTGGGATTTGAGCAAATTTGATATCAAAAAAAAATTTCTTGAAGCCATTGATCATCCTTTTGTAATGCATCAGTTTGTTATCCTTTTTTTGGTAATTTCATCGTTGACCTAATTGATGACTAGTTGAGAATCCTCGTAGACTTGCAGCTCTGTTATTTTCCATTCTACTGCTATTTTGATGCCGATGATGAGGCCTCATATTATGTCGTGTTGTTAGTGCAAGGGAACATTAGGTGATATGACTTTAGAATGGTGTGCCCTAGGGGAGTGATGAATAGAATTCTTGCTCCTTATCCATGTTGAGTATATGAGCCATCAAAATATAGTACCCACTATTGTGATGTGACTGTTAGGACATATGCATCTGGAAATTCGATGTGAAGAGGGTGGTCATCATGAATTGGTTCTTTTTCTAGTTGATTGGCAATAGCTTTCCCTTTGATTGCCTTTTTGCCAGCATATTGGATGTCAAATTCACTGAGTATCATCACCCACTTGGACAATCTTCATGCCAGGTTTGTTGTGCTAAGGAGATATTTCAGAGCATCTATCTTGGCTATGAGTCTAATGGTATGAGTCAATATATAGTGTCACAATTGTTGCATAGTGAACACTACTACTAAAAAAGCTTTCTCAATAGATGTATAGTTGATTTTATAACCATTTAGAGTTATATTGATGTAATAGATTTCTCTCTCCTTTCTTGTTGAATCTTCTTATGCTAACAAAGCTCCCAATGATCGATCAATCATGGCTATGTATAATAAGAGAGGCTTTCCTTTGGTTGGTGGTGCTAGAATAGGTGGACTCATTAGGTATTATTTCAGTTGATTAAAAGCTTCCTCACATTTCTCATCCCATCGAAAGGAAACATTCTTGTGCAAGAAGTGGGTAAAAGGATGAGTCTTGTCAGCCAGTTGTGATATGAATCTTCTAATTGATTAGAATCTTCCTTGAAGGGATCTTAATTGACTGATATTTTTTGGAGGTGGCATTTCCATAATAGCTTTCACTTTTGTAGGGTCTACCTCAATGCCTTTTTCTGACACTATATATCCCAGTAGCTTTGCTGATGTTACCCCAAACACACATTTCTTTGGGTTCAGGCAAATGTTGAGCTTATCTAGCCAGGTGAAGATTTTGTCTAGTATCTCCAAATGTCCTTCTCTAGTGTAAGAATTTTATGAAAAGTTGTCCACGTAATCTTCCATGAAGGTATGCATCATGTCGTGAAAGATGGTTTTCATGGCTCTCTGGTATGTGGCCCTTGCATTTTTCAATCCGAAGGCCATGACGTTCCAATAGAAGGTTCCCCATGGGAAAGTGAAATTTGTCTTATCCTGGTCTTCAGATGCTATCTTGATTTGATTATAACAAGAAAATCCATCTATTAGTGACAACATGTCGTGACTTGTTGTTAAGTCCACAATGATATCAATGTTTGGTAAGGGGAAATTATCTTTCAGATAAGCCTTGTTGAGGTTTCTGAAGTCTGTACAAATCTGTATACTGCCATCAGGCTTCGAAATAGGTACAATGTTGGATATCTACTCTGCATAATTAATGGTTCTCATGAATCCTACATCCATTAATTTCTTTAGTTCTGCCTTCAACAATAAGGCAATGTGAGGATGCATTTTTCTTAACTTTTTCTTGACTGGTTTAATTCTTGAAGGAAGGGATAAATGAGGCATGATGAGATTTATGTCCATCTCTAGCATGTCTACATATGAATAGACAAAGTTGGCTTGTCGTTCTTCACAGAACTTGATAAATTTAGGCTTCTCTTTTTTTTTCAATGATTCTGCTAAATGGAGAGTTTTCACTGTTTCTGCATTGCTGACATTGTTGGACTGCGTTGGTTCAATCAGAAATTTGGATCTTTCTTGGAAATTCTTAGGGAAGAGTGTCAAATTTCCCATCCTTTGAGGCCTTAGAGAGGTTTTCACCATCGGATGTGCTCTTTATTTTTATTCTTTCTTGATCTGATATCGTCATGGAATGGTTTTCACCATTAGATCTTTCTTTTGTTTCATTCATTTTGCAGCTGGGAAATTTGGCACTCTCTTGTCTGGAAGCTTGACAATGGCCTCATCATTTGAAAAGGTGGGGATATCAATAGGGTTAGTTTGGTCCCAATCTATAAGTTTAGGATGTACCAATGGTAAGGGATCATCAGATGGGTTCAATTTAGAGGTCGTAAGAGTCCTAATGGAAACATTGTCATCAAAAAATACCATGGTAAGGTCAAGCTCTATGATGTTACTCTCTTCTGAGTGATCTGTCTCACTAGGAGTTTGGTCATCTTCACTTGAGCCATCAATATCTTGCAATCCTAATTCAAATGGTCATAACCCTGAGCTTTGTCCCTCCTCGAGTGTGGGGGTGTATTTTTTTAATGACATAAATGTACTTATCATGGCAGGTCTCTTCTGATAGTGAATCCCACTCATATTCATTGGAATCAGTTTCACAATGATCATTTTCTTGTAGCTGCAGGATCCATTCAACAAACTTCTATTTTAGGTCCTCTTTTGTTTCTTCATCCTTTTGATGCTCTTTATAACCTAACCCTGCTTTGTCTTTTGGATTTGTTATAATTGGTTGGATAGGTACTATGATACCTTCTTTCCTTTTCCCAATAGTTTCTTGTCCATCATATCCCATTTTTCCAAGATTGAGAATCCTTTTCCATATTGAGTAGTTTGGACATTAGCCATTGTTGGTTGGGAATAAGTTTCATCCTTGTAAAGTCAATTCAAGATGTCTTTGTCATCAGATTCCTCTGCTTGGGTGCTTTCTTTTATGAATCGACCATAAAAAAGTGTGATAGGTTACAAGGATAATTGTGATCAGGTTGATGGTTGACCATGGGATTTTGGTGAAATTAACTGCGAGAGGAAAAGGGATTGTTCAATAGAATACTCACCTACACCTTTTTCTTTGACTTGGACTTTCTTCTCAAACTGTTTGGCCAAAGTCTTAAGCTAGGCTTCAAGATTGGTAGATGCAGAGGGGCTAGGTTCCTCCTTTTTCTCAAGTTTGCTGGACAAGGAATTTGGATGACTCACTTCATTGGAGGATGGGGCTAGCAGTTTTGACAATGGATTGGCTTGGCTTGGATTATTGGAGGTGTCAAAAGTGGAATTAGGAGCTTCTCGATTATGAGGCACAAACACATCCTGGACAACCTTAAGGGTGTTGCAATGTTGGGGACTATTGGAATCAACGGGAATGGTAATTTCTTTCCCATTGCAAGGAAATTTTAGACACTGATGGTATGTTGAAGGGACAACCTACATTTCATGGATCCAAGGATGACCCAAGAGTTTAATATATGCCAATTTTTATCAAAAACTTGGCAAACCAGATCTTTCCAAATCAAACCAACCTAAATTGGTAATACTATCAATCCATTTGGAGATATTTCCTCATCATCATATGCTTTGATGGTGATATTTTTCCTTACATCCATTTTTAGAGAACCCTAATGCACAAACAAGATTTAAAGTACATATATTAAGACCAGCTTCTCCATCTATTAGAACGCACTTGACACAAATTTTATGGATCAAGACCTCAATATAAAGTGCTATGTTATGAGGATGGGTGAGAGATACGTTGTCATTTTATGAAAAGGATAAGAAATGAGGTGCAACTAAATGTCCCACCAATGGCTTGGAAAGTGCAAACTTCCAAATCATTTGGTACTATTGTATCAACTAGGGCTTTTTCCAAGATCTCCTTGTGGGCGAGTGAGATTTTAAGGAGCTCCAATATTGATATTTTTCTGAGCGCTGATCAAAATTTTTATATTTATGAGATGGGGCATCAAGTGTTTTGAAAGTGTTTCCTTTTAAAACATATTTGGTTTGTGCCCTTTTGGTCACATTTACGGATACACTATCTTGTTTTCCTTTGATCTTGATGACATTAATTTGATTATCTATTGCAACCATGTCTTATCGGGTATTATGGGCTTGATTAGAGAGGATGTCAGTGTCATTGATTATATGGTTGGTTACAATAGGATCTGGTGTGCTATTGATTTCAATGTCATTTTTGTGATCTTCAATGGCTGAGATATGATAGATGGTGTCGTCATAAACATAGTTCACACCTTTTCCTTTTCCATTTGTGTTAGAATATTCTCCTTTATCATAATTTGGCAAAGGGTTTTTGAATATCCCATGATCGGTGTTTGTATGAGATTCTTCAATTTGTATGACCTTATTGTCAATCAAGTCTTGTATCTTGTGCTTTAATTGCATGAAACTATTGGTTAGGTGACCCTTGCATCGATGAAATTCACAAAAATGGGCTTCATTCCACCATGATGATTTAAATTTTGGTTCAAACCCTCAAGTGTTAGGTAGAGTAATGAGGTTTTCCGCAATAAGTTCTTTTAATGCAGATTCATATGATTGACCCAAAGGTGTAAAATTTTGGCAATTGTTTGTTGTTTGATATGGTAAGGTCTTGGATTTTGCATTGCTTTGATTGTTTTGATTATTGCCTTGGTTGGTATTTTGGATGTTACTTTGGTTGGTATTTTGGGTGGTCTTTTGATTGATGTTCGAGGTGCTTCCTAAAAAATTGAAGACCAGTTTAGCATTATTCATTTTAGCTAAAGTATCATTACCATTATTTTTGTACTTTTTCCAAAATTTTGGTTTGTCATTGCTGGAGGAATTAGATGAATTTCTTTCATTATAAATTTTCAAAATTCCTCGTTTGACCAAGGCTTCCTCAATTTTGATCCCATTTTCAATTATTTTTTCAAAAGTTGGAGGACATTGTAATTCAAGCCTATAAGTCATGTCATCATTTAAGTTATCACTGAATACCTCCATCTTTTCCTTTTCTAGTATGGGACAGGGATACCTTGCAAATAACCGTCTCCACCTTTGCAAGAATACTAGGAATGATTCCCATTTCTTTTGTTTGACATTGCAAAGGTCCTTCATAATGTTTCATGTTGAATATTATATGAGTATTTGGTGATAAACTTGTTGACTAATTCCTTAAAATATTTGATCCCTGAGGGTAGTTGCGAGAACCATTGCATACATTGCCCTCCCAAACTGCATGGGAATAATCTCATTAAGTAAGTGTCTTCATGGGAAAATTCAAGGCTCATAGTTCTAAATTCCCTTACATGGCTGATGGGATCTATCTTTCCATTGTGTTTGTCAAATTTTGGGAATTCACAATGTTTGGGGAATGGTATCATGTTGACACTTCGATCAAAAGGGTAGGGGCATATATCCTATATTGAGTACCGCTTAGTGGTTCTAGTTTTCATATTCTGCCTTTGTTGTTGGAGGGTTTGTATTTTTTGTGTTAAGGTAGCCATGGGGTCATTGGTCCTTGCTTCACTTTTTATTTTAGTTGGTATTTCGGTTTCTATCCTCTTAGGAGTCTTTTGCAATTTTGTGATATCAAAATCATCGGGTAGTTTGACTCCTTTGTTTGCTAACATCAAAAGGTATTTCTCACCCTCTTTCACGAAAATATTCTCCATTAATTTATGAAAATTGGTGTCTTGTTGGGCTTGTTCTATGGTTTCCTCTATTGTTTCTTCTAGGTCCTCTTGATGATTTCAAAAAAAATGATTTTCTTCTCTTTCTGCCATGGTGTTTTGGTTTTTGACTTCCTTTTTCTCATGTTTTCGCTTTTACAATCTCGTTAAAATGGGCATACAAGTGATGAAAATTTTCTATAAAATTTTTAATGGAATTTTGGGAGTGCCAAAATGATTGGTTAGAATCTGATTAAGCAAGCTTTTTTTCGAGATGAAGGATGGTGAATCCTGATGAAGGAAGATAAATCCTGATGAAGGATGATAAATCCTAATGGTGAAATGCAGTTACTAAATAAAAAATGGGTGTGATGAGGGGGCACTTTTTGAATGTTTGATCAACGAGTAGATGAGAGATTTTCACTTGAAAATGTTGGTTTTAACAAGTTTGTGATTCTGATTTCTCTATTGTATTAACTGATTTGGACGGTTGGAATATTGTATTGCCGATTGTAGAATGTAAGAATGACGAAGGGGTTGACTATGATTATGACTTTGTGAAAGAGCTCTTTGTTGATAATAAGATTGTGAATATAAAGGCTCTAAAGCAAAATCATCAGTATATCCTCAATCAAAGTCATGATATCTATGGATGAAAATTCAATCGTCAAGCAAGACCTTCCTACTTTGGTACAAGAAGCATCTCCTTTTCAAAAGTTTCTTGTAGCTAAGTTATTTCTTTGGTTTCTTGATTCTTTTAGTAAGGGATTTCTCGACAAATGTTGTTGATTTACAATTGCTTAACATAAAATGATGTTGGTTTCAACAAATTGAAAGAAAATTTAGGATAAGGAAAATATGTTGTTTGAGAAGGAAACTCTAAAATTGGATGTCAGCTGGCAAATGGGAGGTCAAATTTAGCTTTCTTTTTGCAGATTTACCAAATGCGCTAAAATAGTGTCCCGATGTGCTAAAACTCAGATGCACTATGGAATGGTACATATGCGCTACGGGAAGGGATGGATGTGTCGGAACATGAAATGGATGCACTATAAAAACAAATGGATGTGTTGCAAGATGACATAGATGCGCTATAACAGAGGATGGATGTGTTAATACAACAACTAGATGTGCTAATTTATGATAGTGATGCACCAGAACAACATCGAGATGTGCTAAAAGATGCAAGCTATGTGCTAAAATAGTATCTGAATGCACTAATTTGGAAAATACTTTATGGTTTCAATAGTGAATTTTGGGATTGTTTGGTTCAGATTTTTTTTTGAATCAATAGTTGGACATGTTTGTGCAATGTTTTCTTGTATATTTGATTTAAAAACACATTGGTAAAGACATATCAAACAAGCATGATTCCTAGGCTATGTAAGACAATATTCTTTTGGATTCCACGTGGATTTTACTCCAACTCCACTTATTCTTAGCGAGTGATTTAGAAGCCTGGTCGCACAAGCTCCCCCTTACAGTGCACTCACTTCTCAGGCCAACCAAGCTTTAAAATCCCATGAATCTCCCATGGCAAGTTTTTCACCTCTACTAAAAACTGCAAGAATGTGGATGTCTTGGCAATGACCATTGCTACACCAAAGAATAAATAAGGGTAAATTTTGACTTACTATGACAAAGGGGTTTTAGTAGGGGCATTTTGTTCATGGGGGATCATCCATGCGACAAGAGACCATTGTTGCCCTTCTTGTCAAAACAATCCTCATGATACTCAAAATTTCCTCGAGTACCCACATTTATATCCTGGGTGGAAGTCGCTTGGCTTTAGTGTGTTCTTATTCAACTCGTATCCTCCTTTCAAAGTGCGGAGGTAGGCCCTGTAAGGTTCAAAATGCAAATAAAATGAACGGGTCTAGCTTTTTGATCACCCAGTTACAGCATACATGCCTACCATTCCAAACACAACAAGCATGGTGTAAATTTATCTTTCCTAGTTATGCTAAATTCCTCACTTAACCAAAGAAAAATGATAACTAGATTTAACCCTGCAACCAATTTGTTAGTAGCTTCAGTCTATTATTCTTTTACAACATTCTTTTATTCATTTCAGCAAGGTCTCTAACTACATGTAAGGTTCTTGCAAAATAGAAAAGAACAAATTAGTTTATGGAATCTAGAAAATCTACCCTAAAAACTAGATGCGCCATTACAATGACAGAATGCGATAAAACTCAGATTGAATGCACTAAACTACTGAATGTGCTAAAAGAGTGACCAAATGCACTAAATTATAGACTGAATGCGCTAAACTAGAAAATTACATAATGAAATTTAAAAACCCCGGATGTATTGAAAGAACAGTTGGATGCGCCGAAACAACAACCCGATGCACCGAAACAGAAGCCGAATGCACCGGAAGAACCACCAGATGCACCAAAACAGGAACTCAATGCACCGATATAGAAGCTGGATGCATTGGAGAAAAATTCATATGCGCCATTTCATAATTTTTTATGGAACCTGCAAAGAAAAACTCAACAGAAAAACAAATTAAAAATGGGGCTATGCCCCGTAGTGGGTACCAATTTATGTGTGAGATACAATACGTGTATCAATATGATAGAACAAAACACACATCCATGCAATGTATTACATAAAATAATTGAAATAGCAGAATTAAATGACTACAACTAAACTTTTTAATCATTCCATGGTTCTCTAGACTTAAGGACCTTCAAAATTCATGCTCTCAGATTTTTTAAACGTTGCACATGAACCTACAAGGATGACAACCTAAGAAATGAGAAGCTATTGCAAAATGAAAACTATATGCCAACATAACTATATTTTTGTATTTTTGATGCTTGAATGTTGAATGATCTATGATGAAGTAATGATTGCTCTAATGATTATAAAATTGGCAATGCAAATCTAATAGTAATGTTGTATGAAAGATGCAATGACTAAGCTACTAAAAATTGAAATTGCCATAATAACTCTAAATGAACTAAAATTCTAAACACTAACTACAATGCTCTCACACTTCTCTCAAATTGCACTAATAATTTTGTAGCATAAGTTTTTAATCTAAATCTTTCTTGAAAAGTTATAGAAATTATCTCTATTTATAGATTTTTCCAGGCTCAAGATGATCTGGCAAAGACGGGTGGTCGAGATTGTGATCCTGTGGCATCAATGGTCAAGCACAAAGAGGCTGGAGAGAATCAGGGAGGTGGTTCCCTTTAAGAAAATATATTGCCAAGTGTTGAAGAGAATCAAAGGAAAGAAGAAGCCATGTGTCCAAGGTGGTTTCAAATTTGTTGCAAGTTTGTTGATGATAATACACATTTTACAATTTAGAAAATTCAATTTCATGTGACACATGGTGAGGTGGTAGGTGAGTTGGAGGTGGTTAGAAGAAATATGGAGACATGTGCTCATTTGAATTAAAAATTCAAATTTAAATGGAGGAGAGAAATTAATTAGATGACAAATATTTAATTAATGTAAGAGGAAAAATATTTTTTGGAAAAGGAAGAATTTAGGGAATGAACCATATAAATAATTTTATCAATATATTTATAATAGTAGAGGAATTAGAAATCATTAATTAAATAACATCCCAAAAATAATTTTTATGTGCATACAATTTGCAATCCCAAAAATAATTTAATTTCTCCAATTATAGACATCTCAAACTCACTCTGCATATCATCAGAAAACTTCATGCACAAACTATCATCTCCTCCAAAAATGATATCATCAACAAAGACATCCACAATCAAATCTTTATCATGATCAATCTTGAAATACAAATTACTATCAGCAGTACCCTTATTAAATCCAAGCTTCAACAAATACTTGTCCAATTTGGCATACCATGCTCTTGGGGCTTTCTTAAGTCTATACAATGCTTTCTTAAATTGGTAAACCATATCTCCCTGATCAGTCAATTCAAATCCATCAGGTTTCTCAATATACACTTCTTCATCTAGTTCACCATTTAGAAATGCTAACTTGACATCCATCTAATAAACCTTGAAATTTTTGCAAGCAACATAAGCAAGAAATAATCTCACAGCTTCAATCCTAGCAACATGAGAAAAAATTTTCTTCAAATTCAATTCCTTCCATTTGAGAATATCCTTTGCACACCAGTCTTGCTTTGTTTCTAACAAATTCACCTTGAACATTCAGTTTATTCTGAAAGACCCATTTAGTTCCAATTACATTTTTTTCCTTAGGTCTAGGATCAAGAGTCCACGTATCATTCTTCTCAATTTGTAGTAGTTCTTCGTTCATTGCTTCCACCCAATGTTCATCTTTGCATGCTTCATTGTCATTATTAGGCTTGGTCTTTGAGATCAAACAATATTCTTCTGCAATTCTTCTCCTTGTTTGAACACCTTTGTTCTTATCACCTATAATCTGATCTTCTGAATGTTTTAGTCTTGCATACCTTGGAGTCTTAGGCTCTTGAAATTCAGGCTCTTGTGATCTTACTTATGCACTTTCACTAGTTTCTTCCTCTTGATTTTCCTAATTCATCAGAATGATTTGAACTTGATTTGGAGTTTGAACTTTCTTTCCTTTATCTAAGCTATCATTCTGATTGTCTAAATCATATTTGCAGGTTCTCGATGGTCTAATTGTGTATTCATCAACCTTTACATTAACACTTTCAATTACTTTCCTCAATCTCTTATTGCAGCACCGATAGGCTTTACTTTTAGTAGAATAACCAAGAAAGATTCCTTCATCACTTCTAGCATCAAACTTTCCTATATCTTCATCTCTTTTGATATAGCATTTACTCCCAAAGATTTTGAAGTATCTAATAGTAGGGTTATGACCAAACCATAGCTCATAAGGAGTCTTACTAGTATCAACTTTGATATGTACCCAATTGAGAGTGTAAATGGTAGTACTCACAGCTTCTCTCTAGTAGATATGACAAAAATATCCTTCCAGCATCATAGTCCTAGCAACTTCTTGAATTGTCATATTCTTCCTTTCCACAACTCCATTTTGCTGAGGGGTCCGCGAGGTAGATAATTGTCTCTTTATCCCATGCTCTTCAAAGAAAGAATTAAACTCACCAGAAGTGAATTCACCACCTCTATCTGATCTCATACATTTAATCTTCAAACATGTCTTTGTCTCAACCATAGCCTTAAAAATATTGAATTTCTCTAGAGCTTCATATTTTTCCCTTAAGAAATTAACCCACATCAATCTAGAATAATCATCAATAAGTAACATTAAATAATTGTCTCCTTGTAAACTTTTGTCTCTAGAAGAACCACACAAGTCGTTATGCACAAACTCCAACACTTCATTTGAACAATGTTTTCTTCGGAATGAAATTCCAGTTTGCTTCCCTAATTGACATTCCTTGCATATAGTATTAGTAGCTTTAATCAACTTAGGAATATCTCTCACTATCTGAGTAGAACTTATCTTGATAATATTGTCAAAGTTTACATGACACAATCTCCTATGCCACAACCAACTTTCATCAACTTGAGCACTCAGACAACTTATACTAGTAGTAATTAGGTGAAAGATATTACCTTTTTTTTTTGTACCAGATGCAATCACATTTCTAGAACTTCCCAATATTCTACACTTTACATCCTTGAATTGAAGATTATATCCCTTGTCAACCATATATCCAACACTTAAGAGATTATGCTTCAAACCTTTCACATATAGAACACCATCAATATTATGTTTACCATAAAAAAAAATGGAGGCTCTACCACAGATTACATTAGTTTTGTCATCACCAAATCTTACAGCACCACCATCATACTTTTTCAAGCTCACAAATTTACTTTTATCACCTGTCATGTGATGAGAGCATCCACTATCAATCACCCATTCATCTTTTTCTTCAACTATGTAAACTAGAGCTTTCTCCACATTCATGCAACTAGAAGATTCAGTGGGTGTTGGATTATTTTCCTTGATATCAATGAATACCCATTCATCCTCACTTACATTCCCTTTCTCAGATTCATCATTTTTCACACCTTCATCAATATCATAATAACACTTTCTTTGGAATCTAGGCTTGTTAGATCTTGGCATAGGAACTCTTTTAGGACACCTTGAGGTAGAATGACCTATCTTATTGCAAGAAAAAAATTTAAGAGGCAATTTCCCTTTATGCTTACCTTCTCCTTTGGCTACCCTCTTGACAATAAGTGATTCAAGCTCATCTATTTTTCTCTCTTCTTCTTCAATCTCTCTCATTTCTTGCTCATATTTGGACATTTTTCTAGAAGAACTTTCTCCCAGATCATATATTTGCTTTCCTTTTATGGAGAGAGTAGCTTTGAATGCAAATTTTGTCTTAGGAATAGACTCGCCAAACTCACTTAACTTAAAAGCAGCAAGCTTACTAATCAACATGTCTTTGGTTACATTTGCCACAGTTCAAATATCCTCAATAGCAATAGCTTTATGTTTGAATGCAATAGGAAAGAATCTGAGCACTTTAGCAACAATCTCCGTTTCTTTCAATGTTCCACTAGCACATCTAATACTACACACAAGTTCATTCACTCTTTGCATAAAAGAAGTGGTGTTCTCATCGTCACCCATTCTCAATGTTTCATATTTCCGTTTCAGGCTTTGCAGCTTAGCAATCTTCGCATGGGTATCACCTTCATACAAAGTTTCCAAATTTGTCTAGATCTCATAAGCAGTCTTCAACTCCATTACATTTTTCATCTTAGAATCAATCAGAGCACTCAACAGTGCTTCCTTAGCCCTGATATTGTACTCGACTTCCTTAATCTCACTTGCAGTAAAAGGACCATTATGTGGGATGATATATCTATTCTTTGTAATTGTCTAGTAAGGTTCACCAATGCATCTCAGATGACACTCCATTCGAGTCTTCCACTGAAAATCACTTGTTCCATGAAATCTCAAACTATCCTTCTTATATGTCGCCATCCTAGATCACCTCAAGTGGTCAAGCTTCTCCAAAGGCACCTTCTCCGATACCAATTGTTGGCAACACAAGGGCAGACACTTGAGAGGGGGGCTGAATCAATTGTCACAAAAATTATACTTATTAAACTTATTCTCAGATTTGATAAATAAACATGAAAGCATAAACCATCACCACATCAAAAATAAACTTAACACCAAGATTTTTGTGTGGAAACCCTATTAGGGGAAAAACCACAATGGATGTTAGTCCACATGTTTATACTCTGTTAAAAGTATTATAAGTGGGGAATGTACATGAATTCAGGCACATTACCTAGATCTCACTACTCAAATACAAAAAGGCTTACTTCCCAAGGGGAGACTCACTGTCTTACAATCACATTCAGATTTCATCCGAAGGATTTGAACTGAGAATATAAAATCTTCTAATGCTTGATTACAATTTCAGTTAAGCACATAAACACTTTCTTTTGCTCACTCTTCTTCACACTTTACTTTTTCCTTCGAAAGATTAGAACATTATTCACACGCAACACACACACATCTCGCTCACCATTTCACTCAAATGGTATAAATAATCAATCATATATATCCACAACTAAGGATAACATCAACTAAATTTTGGCCCAACAAAATATGAAATGTGTACAAACTGTCAGCCCAAATTAGTAAACAATTTATCAATGTGAACCAAATAATGTCGGCAAAAACATAGTAAGGACCCAAAACAACATGTCTCGAACACAAAACACCTTAAACAATTATGCATCGAAGATTCACAACATGCTACAATCACCTTGTCGGCCATGATCATGAAAAACATGAACTCACAAAAGAAAATCACCAATCGTGAGTACAACAATCAATTTGAACCAACATCATAGATAAAGCACGGTCTAGAAACATCCACAAGCATCTGCAACAACTCAGATTACTAGAATCACATCATTTTCTTTCAAGAACACCAACTAAAGAACTAGAACAATTGTCATAACACAGATACTCATAACTTAATTGAATCTTCATGTGAACCTTTGAAAATTCATGTGGATAAACTAGATATAATTTTCAACAAACCCTTTAATCAACAACTTCTTATCATCAATATACTGAGGTAGCCAACATACTGAACTTCACTACATCATTGACAACCTACAACTTATTTTATTACAATTTTCTTAATATCCTCGACATATACAGCTTTAAAGAAATTAATTCCAATAGTGTTGGCATCAATGAAAACCACATATCAGCAATATCCAACACCTTCTTCATTCTTTCAACAAATGCAAAGAGTCTTTCTAGCTACTAGTAATAAACTTATGACTTTTCTTTTATCCTAAGCATCCATTTTGGGTAGGGTTCATCCTTGACCATGGATTTTGAATCTATATAGTGCCATAGGTTAGGGTTTGATGTCTTGTAAAAAAAAAAATTGGATATTTTTCAAGGGGTTTATTCTCCTCATATAAATCCAAGACTTTGCAAGTAAGAATTTTTTCTAGAGTTAAAACTATGTCATGTCTAGCAATAGAAAGGAAATAAATTTATGAAGTAGGTGAATGATAAAATGATGGATCTTGTGTAAATAATGTCGCGAAATTATTTTTATTTCTTCACAAGCATTCCAATTACATATTAAGGCTCCCTCTTATCACACTTTCTCACATGAATCTAAATAATTCTTGACAATGTGAGAGTTTTTAAAATATTACAAGCAATGTAAAAATCATTTGCTTACTTCACATGGATTTGTTTAGTTAAATTTTGATTAATAAGTATGTTCTTTGTATAATACTTGTGATTTGATGGCATACATGCCCAAATCAATTCTTCTATGCTTCATTTTTTTGTTTTCATTCCTATTGTCTGTGAATTTGTACCCAATAGAATGGGCATTGGTCTTGGTTCCACTTGATCAATCTCACATCATCAAACAATTCAAAATATTTATCAAAATTGTAGAGATAAATCACTCAATCATGTACATACATGAACTCATAATATAACCAAAGACGTATCATTAATAGAGTTTTGAATGACTCTATCTCATGTAGGTTATGCTTGCAAAATTTTACTAGCTATATAGAGGGTTTGAGATTGTTATTTTTGTCTTAGTGAAAATATTTGGGGTCAATTCAATGGGTTGGGTTTGGATATCAATATTTTTGGTCTTTTATATTTCAATAATTGTTAAGATATACCCTTGGGCTTACCCTCCCAAGTTTAAGCTGAGATCAAAGAGCGGGAGATGAAACCCACTTTTTTAGAGCTAGAATTCAACCCTCCATAATCTATTGATGAGTTGGTATCATTTGTATGACAAAAACCATCACCTTGTGAGTGATATTTCATTCTAGGAAGTGGAGCTATAGTTTTTTGACCTAATAGAATGGGGTTGTTATTGAGGATAAAGTTACTTTAACTGTTGATTCTTAGGAAACTAAAAATATTTTGAAACACCTCAACAACAACAAAAAAAATTATTCACATTTTGTTGTGTGTTGAATTTGATAGCCCATCAACATATGTCAAAAAAATGGTGTCAATACTAAAGAGGTTTTTTTGTTTGAGAAGATATTGAAGAATTTTTTGGTGGTTGCAACATATAATAATTGTTGTGCCTTGAAGGTTTGTGTTACTTCTAAGTATTTCCTAATTTGGTGACTCTACTATTAAAATAATGTTGGTTTTGTTACTATTGTTCATGACTCATGAATGTCCATTAATGAAAGTTATTGCAATTGGTTATAAGGTACTATGTTCTTCCAAATTTTGTGGCATGGTTTCTTTCATTATGAGGATAAAGAAATGGTAAAAGACACAAAAAATTAAGATAAAATAATAAATTGATTACCTTGAGTCTTTTACCTCTTTATCCCTTGAACTAGGCTTGAAGTAGATGTACCCTTCTCCACTTGATGTTCTCTTCAATGTCAATGATCAATTTTAAAAATTGAATGCATGTTGATTTCTCTCAAATTCAACATAATCTTGACAAGAAAAATGGATTTTGATGGTTAAATTTGTAGCATATTTTTTTATTGATAAGTTGGATGATGAATGAAGAACAAGGCTTAAATTTATAGATTTTTGGTATCCAAAATGGAGGGTTGAGATGGATTATGAAATGAAGGGTTATGATTGAAGGAGAAAATGAAGTTCTAGCCTTTTGATAAGTGTCACAAGGTGGAGGCTTGTGAAAGTGACATGTAACATGGGGAAGATAGTAGGTGTGCTCACACATGTGTCATAACACATTGGAAAGAACATGGGGTTGACATGCGGAAAAGTTTCAGAAAATGAATGAGAGTGATATATAGATGGAAGAGGAAAGTGTAGGGTGGCTACACATGTGTGGGAGGATCTCATATATGTGTGAGAAACCAATTGAAAACTTGGTCAAAGGTGAGGTGGAAGAAGATGGTGACTTGTGCATGTTCACACACATGTGAACACTAAAGAGGGTTAGAGATACTTGTCACATGATGGAAAGTTTAGGGATTTGAAATAATTTGTAATTGGAATAATAATGGCAATTAAGATGGACTAATTAATTAATTAGGTTTAGAAGAATTAATGAGTGTGGGATAAGGTTGATTTAATTAGATTAATCAAACTTTAGAAGACAAATAATAATTTAATTATAATGGGATTAACATTTATTAATTAAATTACAAAAAAAAAAGGAAAATGATGAATTATTGAAGATAATTAATTAAATATTATGTAATGAGAAGTCAATTCTGAGGTGTCTACACCTAGTAAAGAAACAAGTTATTTTTTCTCTTTTCTTCTTTACCATACATAAATGATTTGTAACCAACCATAGACAGTTGGAATAGAATCATTTACCCTACAAGTTCCTCATCATCAATATCATATAATTTAAACCTTGGTGTTATGATAGATCAAATGTCTAGGAATATTATGAGGATGAAAATCCATGTTGTTCATATAGCCCAACACAAAGTAAATGTTCACATTTAGACTATCTAGCATCCAAATTTCAAAATGAGTTAAGGATAGAAGAGATTAGAAATTTTACAACATAATGCTAAAATAAGATCAGGGCCCTATGATAAGAAATTTACCCTTCTATTAAACAAAAATAGGTTTCTCCATGCACCATATTTCCTCTTGATCCCATTTATAAGAAAATTGACCTTTATTAGGTTTATTATGAACAAAAAAAATGAAATATTTTATATACAAATTAATGTCTAGGTATGATGGATATGATCATCAGGAAGGGAATGCACATTTTGGAGTGTTCTTAGATTTCATGATAAAATATTTCTTTGAAGATAAAGACATGTGGATGATTATTTTTGTTAGGTCATTATAAGGAAATTAAAAATATTGGTATTAGTTTTTTAAACATTCTTTTGCTTCATGGAATCATATTATGACTAAATTTAAAGAGTAATTTGCATATCATCTTGACCCTATTGATCTTGTCCAAGAATTAGAAAATGTCAAGTGGAAAGAAGGATAGTTTGGAAAGGACTTTAGTCAAGAATTTTTTATTTCTCTTTCCAACATTCCAAAATACTTCCAACCTAAGTATTGATATTTTTCTTAGATCCTATAATATTTTTGTTGGAAGTTTGAGGAGATTGTCATTGATGATGCTAGTTGGCAACATGAGCATGGATAAAGTTCATAACGATGCAATACAGTGTTTTGATTGATGTCAACATTGTTGTGGATAATTTTGATTAATCCTAACATGTTTTGAGGTGTTTTGGAAGACATTTATGCAAGATGAGTTGGTCCAAAAAGATCAATTGTGTGAAAATTTGACTAAGTGTTAGAACTTCCAGTTCAGTGTAACAATGTGTCAATTTTTGGGTCCACGCCACTTTGCATAAGAATATTTTTCTCTATAATTCTAACCTAATTTTTGTGGTTGTTAGAAGAATCTAAATCTAAGATTTAATATATTTTGGAGAAGTATTTTGAGAGATATGAATTCCAAAAAAATTCCTGGCATAATATAGTCAATTTTTGTACAGTATATTTGTGTGGGGAATTTTGCACTTTGCGAATGAGTCTTTGATGTTGTGGTGTTGAAAATAAGTTACCAAATGTTAGTTGAGCTTGAATTATAGATGATATCATGTTTTGAGGTCCATGTGTTACGAATTGAATGAACAGTTGAAGGATTTTTGTTTAGGTCCTATAGTGTGTTGACCTAACATGCTTGATGAGTATGTGAAGGGTTAATATGTGTTGAGACTTTATGTGGGATCTAATATAGGTCCATGTTGAACAATCTTAAGATGTTTTTAATTTTGAATAGATTTGTGTGTTATGTATGATAATGTTTGGATCCGACAAGTTGAATTTTGTTCATTACACCCAATTACGTCGACCTAATTGATATTACACTTGATGTCGATATATATGATGGATTATTTTTGGTGTTTTGTGATAAGATATCATGTATGCAAGATATGTGATGTGAATTTGATCAGAGCAGTGCGAATATAAGTTGTGAATGTTGAGATCATAGTTGTATGAATGGAGAGTAGAGCAGAGCATTGATCTAGATCAGTGTAAAGTTTGTTATTGTGCTTCATTGGAACTATATTCTTACATATTGTAGATGCATTTTTAACAATTAAAAATAGGCTATGAGCCACCTTATTTATTCTATCTTTTTCTCTGTGGGAAGTGAGTGCACTTGGACAGTGAGTCCACCTACAATGTGAGAATTTGTAATATATTATAATCGGTTATATCATATTGTGAGATAACCCTCACTATCATTTTTCCCATTTTTGGTTTTACACATAAAAATCTTGGTGTTCATGTGTTATGTGATGTTGTGGATGTTTTCATGCTTTTTTTCCCTTATAAAAATTGAATATACTTTGGTAATTAGATGGATAATATTTGAATGGTTTAATAGAATAATGATTCACCCTCCCTCTCAATATTTCAAGTGTTCAAAAATTGGTATCAGATTTTGGTTCCTTGGAAGGAGCTTAACCACTTTGGGAAGGTCTTGGATATTGAGCACATGGATGATAGAAGATTTCCTATTCCTCTAGAAGAGATACATGCTATTGGATTTATAGAATAATATTGTAGGCTTGACAAATATGGAGAACTCAAAGTTTCTCTTGAAGATCTTGATAAAATTGAAGGTGAAAACAGAGATCTAAAGGAAAATGTTAAAGAAGCAAGTGAATGCATCAAAAATTTGAGAGAGAAAATCAAGGAAGTTTAGAGAAAGGCATAAGGAATTCAATGATAAATTGAAACAAGTGAATGAGAACATCATTGGATTTAAATTACAAATTGAAGAAAAGAAAGATTTGAGGAATGCCTAAATGCAATGGTGAAAATAAAATCTAATGAATGCATGAGGTTTGGACAAGAAATGGTAAATCTAAGATCAAATTTAGAGAAATAAATAATTCATAAAGATAAATTCAAGACAAGTTCTACAATGCTTGATGAGTTGATTGTAGGTCAGAAAGAATCCCAAAAATAAAGATGGTTTAGGATTTGAAAAAGGTGAAAGCTCAAAAGTAGATCAGACACCTAATGTAGAAGATAAGATTAATGAACCAAAAAATATTGAAGACAAGAAGAACAATGGAAAGATCTTGAATCAAAGAAATAATGCTATAAGACCTCTGGTTAGACAACCAAATTCTCAAAGGTACCCATCTTTCAATGTATTTTATTATTATTGGAATAAATATGGATATAGAGCAATGGAATGTAGAAGCAAAATGAGTCAAAATGTTCCATCCTTTATTGGTCAATGATTAACATGCAAGAAATTTGGACATAGAGCAAGTGAATGCATAAATCAAATGATGAATGCATATAACAATGGTAGAATGATTCAACCTTTCAATGGGTATTGTTATACATGCTATAGATTTGGACACAAAGCTAATCAATGCAAATACAAGATGGATGGAAGGAATTTTATTCAAAATAATATTGTATGTCACAATTACAATAGACCTAGACATATTGTTATTTTACAAAAGGAAGGATAATCTGATAAAGAGGAATGAATGGTCAAAAAGGTTGATCTGGTTGAAGTAAAGAAGGAAATGTAAAAGATCCAAAGAAAGAAGGAAGATAAACAGGATAAGGGAGAATCTGTACCATCCTCATCTGCAAATGTTTCCTCTGAAAACTAAGCCAAGATCTATTGCTTAAGGGGAGATTTAATGAATATCTTTTATCCCCCACTAAAAAAGAGGTGTTGATGCTACAACATGAAGATATGAGATGAAGACCAACATTCCTGATCTACTGCTGAAATTGTGAAAGAAAATATTGCATTGTGAAAGATTGTGGAGCTTTGGAAGTTGACTATGCATACAGTTTTAAGGTTGCCAACTTTATGAATTGAAGAATTTATTGCCAAATTAGGTCAATTTGAAGGGTTAAAAGCAATTTTTCGAAGGAAAATTCATTTCATCAAAGACATACAAAAAGGATCATACCAATGAAAAAGAGAATTAAAAGAGTTCAAGGAAAATTGAGTTGCAATGCATCAAAACCCTAATTTAGAAAATAGAGAAAAAAGGTATTTAGTGAATATTATGTGCCCTAGTTTACGGAAATTCTTGTTTAAGAGCAGTTTGAATTCATATTACAATGGCCACACAAAATTTTGTAGAATTTTTAGAGAAACCCCAACCAAAATTCAAGAGATACCCTATGAAATCCATAGAAGATGACCCTCTAGGAACTTATTCGCACATTTTGTATGGGGTCTTACCAACATAAGATATTATGGCTTACATTCATGGAAACATGGATGAGCATACCCCTAGCAAGTTGATGGATGTATGGGAAAATGAATTAACTAGTGAGGATATTTCTTTGAAGCTAGAATACAAAGCCCTAGTCAAGAAGAAACTAGATGTGTGTTAGTGGTTCCCAAATTTATTTTATGATAGCAAGTGGATTAGAATGGCCTTGAGTAGAATTCATGATCAGTTTGTTTGGACGGATATGTCACACATGATCACCAAGGAGGTGATAACAAAGATCACCAGTTTATGCTCCACCAGACTGGTTCCAGTCTTAAAATCTATTAAAAACAAACATGTAATGGAGAAAATAGGTGCAAAATTTGATGAGAGAGCCCTTACTATAAATCCTATCAGAAATCCTATTGTTAAGTATGCTGCCATGGTCATTGGTTATAAAATATATTACACCAATAGAGACAACTCTATTTCTACCACCGCAATCCATGTGGAAAATGATATGGTAGAGAATAGTGTAAATTATTACTTGTGTGAGTTTCTTAGGAGACAATTGATGGAGAATCTAAAGGAGATCAAGAAGAAGAAATATGTGTTTAAGTATGGAACATTGGTAAAGTTCTTATTGTTCTACTTTTTGAAATTTGTTATGGTAATTGGAAAGGTTAACTGGATAACTAGAAGGCCTATGACACATCAAATTATTGATTACATGAGGAGCCTTGGAGACACCAATGAATAGGATGATGCACTTACTGCTTTCTTTATAGTATTTCAGAGAAGAATGCATGAAAGAGAGAGAGGATTCATCAGGCAATAGTGGAAAAATACAAAAATTATATTACATTCTTGGTTTCCATAGATCATTGCATCATGAAGGCAATGGAACCAAGATCAATTTGGGTTCCAAAATATGGTTATGAGGTAACAAAGGCAAAGCTAGTTGGTTGTGTAGATGTTTTATTGAATAGTCCTAAAGATACAACAAAGCCTAGGTATGGGACTTTTGAGGAAAAATCCATGGAAATGCACTTGAAGCAAAAGCAACCTATAATGAGGAAATTTTTTGATGCTATGGTTGACATATATGCCCAAGAATGTGGTATTTCAAAGGAAAAGGTGTGGTATATTAGAGAGAGAGAAATAATAGATATGGTTGTTGGAGAAGCTTCTGGGAGTTTGAGATTAGGTAGAACAACTACCACTCCCCCATATGTTCAAAAGCCCTCTAGAGCTTTACCATTTGTTGGACAAAAGAGAAAAACTACTGCTATTCCTTCAATAACGGAGAAATCCCCTCCAGTTATGCATGCCACAAGGGTTGAGAAGAAGAAAAACACTACTATTGTACCTCTTACTGCCCCATCCAAAAGAATATTGAAACAAAAGGCCATAAGAGAGAAATATATTGGAGTAAATGTTGTTGATGAGGAGGAAGAACTAGAAGAAGAAGGACCACAAATGGTCAAGAAAAGAAAAAGTGATGCTTCACAAGGTGAAACCAGTATAAAAAGGAGAAAATTTGACATAGTAGATGTTGAGAGAGAAGAAGAAATAGAAATAGAAAAAGAAGCATTCAAAGTTCATATCAGGGAGAAGAAGGAAGTCGAGAAGGCTTATCTGGAGAAGAAAAATAATGCAGAAGCTAAGAAGACTCTGGTGAAAAGTAAGAAATAAATTGAACTAGAAATGCCTCATTCCCCAATGAAGTTAGAAGCATGCAGAATGATATGTTGAAGGAAATTACAGAATTGTACAAGGAATCAAATGAGGTGGAAAAGGCCACCATTCTTAAGGTTATTATCAAGTACATTGTGGTACTTGAAGTAGATATGAAGAATACCAAGAAGGATATTCTTGGTGATGTATGGTGCATCTTTTTGAAAATAAGGGAAGAATCTATAAATGAACATGAAAGGTTGGAAGATGAAGCCTTGGAAAGAGTTGGTGCTCCACTTTCAGAAGATGATAGGGCAGTTGCAAGTATGGAGGTTTTTCATTGATGTCAACAACCCTATTTTTTCATTGATGATAGTAGTATAATGGTTGAGAAGATATTTTTTCTTTGATAATCTTCTATTTATGATTCAAATGTCGAGGATATTGATAAAATTGATAAAATAAAGAAACAGGGTGTTGCAGAGGTGTCCTGGTTTGTAGACGTGTTCTAGTTTTGCTCCACATTTCTTCTAGGTTCAAGACATGATTTTGTGGTTTGGATATGTTGGTTAGAGATGTTCAAAGTTTCTATATCCAAAATTTTGTCTTTTGGATCATTGGTCAGAGGAAGTTGTGTTCACCAATGTGTGAACTGGTTTTGCAGTGTTGTGTATAATTGTGTTTGGGAGAAGTGTAGTTGCTCCACATTTCTCCATAGTTGTTTTTTAGGACTTAAAATTTTGATGGTGAGTTGATAGTGTTGTTCTCTTTTCTATGTCAAGAGGATTAATGGTTAGGCATATCAGAGCAAGGTCTTATGAGTTACATAGTATTGCAGTGTATGGCAGTGTTGTCTGGATAAATAGTATGTTTAAAATCTTCAAGTGAGATTTGTTGTGAAGGATTTTGTTGGTTTTCAGGATATTCTTGGATCATGTTTAGGTTAAGTTTGTTAACTGAAAGTTTTAGATTGATCAAAGGATGTGTCTTATTCAAAGTTTAATGTGTTTTCACAGGTAATGGCCGACTCTGTGTTTACACTACATTCGAAGATGTTCAAGTGTTAATGAAGGCATAGTGTGGCATGCAAGATTTAATTTGGGTCCCAATTAAGTGTTTTTTGGTCCACTTTCATTCCTATCCACTATAAGAATGTTTAGTGTTGACCTAGTTTGAAATTGCAAAGTGTGAAGTGTGTATTGTCGACCTTGGAGAATTTTTTGAAAGTTGAGGATGATATAAGTATGGGTTGAGATGTTGAAAGTTGAAAAGATAGAAAGGATGGATGTGTGTGATGCAAGTGATGTGAAATACTGAAGAGTAGAGGGTGAGTTTGAGCACAACAGTGTGAACTTCAAATTGTTGGACTATTGAATGCAGTGAGTTGAAGGTGTCCACAATCATTCAAATAAGACTGCAAAAGTGTTGGAGCTATTGTGGTGGATTATTTGTTGCATTGAGAACTTTTTCTTTGTGTAACATTTCTCTTCTATCTTCTTTTTCTTTCTATAGTAATGAGCCCTGACAGTGAGCCTTTTTGGATAATGTGTCCTATTCTGGCAGTGAGCCCCTGTACCAATTTTACAATTACTTATATTGTGAGCTAATCCTCATCATGGTTTTTCCCTCATTGGATTTTCCACATAAATCTAGTGTTCTCTTGTGTATGGTGTTGGTTATTTCAGTTTCTATTATTTTCTCTTCTTGTTTAAACATTATAACAGATTAAGGGTTTACTAAATGCATGTGGATTTGATTATTGTTGGGGGTTTTGATACTTTAATTTGGTATAACTAATTCACCCCTCCTCTTAGTTGTCTTGTTAATTTAAAATTTGGTATCAGAGCAAGGTTCCTTGGAGAAAATATTAACCACTTGAGGTAGATCTGGGATGGTGAACAAGATAGATTGCTATAAGTGTGATAGTACAGATTATGCATTCTAGAAGACAAATATGGAAGGATATCTAGCATCCTTTGGATATGAGATTCAAAAGACAATAAAGAATCAATATGTTGCACATGTGAATGGTCTAGTCATAAGTGATGAGATCAAGGCACATGAAATAAATGGTAAGGCAAGGTTTATTCTTGTGAACAATCTTTCAAATTCTGAATTGGTAAAAGTTATGAATCTTAAGACTACTAAAGAGGTTTTGGACAAGCTAGAAAGGATTTATGAAGGAGATTACAAGGTTAAACAAGTGAAGTTGTAGAATTTGAAGGCATAATTTGAGACCCTATGAATTTTTTAGGATGAAACAATTACAGATTGCAGAGGGTTGATGAGTTGGTAAGTGCAATGAGAGGTCTTGGTGCACAAGTCAAAGATCCAAGAGTGGTAAATAAATTTCTCATATCTCTTCCTAATTCTTATAGTGAAAAGGTATTTTCTATTGAGGAAGTTGCAAATTTTAATACTTACTCTAGAGATCAGTTGTTGGGTACACTAACTTAATTTGAAATGAGAAAATATGGTTTGAAAAATGGTACAAAAGTGGAGACTGCTTTCAAGGCTGAAAAATTAGAAAAGGTTGAATATTCAGATGGAGAAGATCTTGATGATGTGGAAGCTAACTTTGTAAGAAGGGTGAAAAATGGCATCGGTAAGTATAAAGGTAAACTACCTTTCAATTTTTTTAGTTGTGGAAATATAGGTCACTATGCTTCAAGATGTCCAAATAGAGTTGTGAATAATAAAAGTAAGGAGAACAAAGGAAAGATGATTAAAATAAGCTACTATGTTAGAGAAGATGGTATTTTTGATGATGAATCTGACTATGGAGATGATGATGAATGCTTGTTCTTGGCTATAAAATATGAATCTACTTTTGCTAACTCTGAAAGTTGTGCGAAGGAAAGAGTTTAAAAAAAAAAGGATAAGATTGAGGGTACGTTGGTATCTTCTTTTCATGCTAGACATGATAAAAACTATTGGGTTGTTGATAGTGGCTGCTCTAATCGCATGGCCGAAGAAAAAATTAAGTTTATTAAACTTGAAAATCATGATGAATGATTATTTAAATTTGGAGATGATTCAGGAGCTAAGATTTGTGGAATAGGTTCAATCAGTTTTGATGGAAAGCATAATATTGAAAATGTTTACTATGTTAAACACTTAAGGTATAATCTTTTGAGTGTTGGAAAATTGTGTAGTAAAGGATATAATCTTGTGTTTAAGGATAAAAATTGTGAGATCAAAAAAGGATCTTGAACTGTGATTGTTGTTGGTAAGAGGACAAATGGAAATATCTATCAGCTCAAGGGTCTTGATAGTCATTGCTTTATGACTCAAATTACTGATAGGTGTGTTGGCAACACAAGGGCAGACAACTAAGGGGGGGGGTTGAATCAGTTGCCACATAATTTCAATCTTATTCTCTTTTTTAACCCTTATTCTCATATCTGATTAATAACCATGAAAGCATAAATCAACAATACATTAGAAATACACATAACACCAAGTTTTTTGCATAGAAACCCTATTAGGGGAAAAACCACAGTGGAGGTTAATCTACAAGTTTATAATTTGTTAAAAGTATAAGAAGAATAAATGGGAATGCACATGCATTCAGGCACACTGCCTAGAGCACACTACTCAGATACAAGGGAAGACTCACTATCTTACATAAACATTCAAAAAAAATCCATCTGAAGATTTGAACTGATAAAGTAGCATCTTCTAATGTCTGATTACAATTTTGGTTAAGCACATGAACACTTCTTCACTTTTCTTCACTCTTCTTCACACTCTACTTTGCATTTGAATGATTTGACCTTTATTCGCACATAGAACTCACAAAATTTTCTTCTTACATACCTCAAATGAGATAAACAATTGCTCATATATATTTGCAACAAGTAATTACATCGCTTCATGTTGGCTTGAATTTTTTTTTGAATGAATGCAAACTGTCAGCCCAAAATAATAAAGATTATTAATGTGAATCTACCAAGATCAGCCACAACATAGTAGAGACCCAAAACAATTTCCTCGAACACAAAACACCTTCAAATATTTTTCCTCGAAGATCCACAACACGCTTCAATCACCCTGTCAGTCATGAACATGAAAAACATGAACACGCAAGAGAAAATCATCAATTACGAGCACAACGATCAATGAAGACATGAAACACAAATAGAGAATGATCTATAAACATCCACAAAAACTACAGGAGCATATGCAACAACTCAAATTACTAGAATCACATTATCTTCTTCCAAGGACACCAGTTATAGTAACAAAATAACTGTCACAAAACAAAAACTCATAACTTTCTCAAATATTTATGCACACCTCTAAAAAAATTGGTGGATAAACTAGATAGAATTGAAAACAAACCCTTTAATCCACAACTTCTCACCATCAACATACTGAACTTTCCATCATATTGATCCTCACTACTACACAAACAACCTGCAACTTATTTTATTACAATTTTCTCAATATCCTTGGCATATATAGTCTTGAAGACATTAGTGCTAATAGTGTTGACATAGATGACAACCACATATCAGCAACACAACCACAACATCCAACAATCTCCCCCTTTGGCATTGATGGCAACACATGATGTGAAAAACACCATCAACGCAACTAACTTCAACACTTACTCCCCCTTAGGTTCTAACTCTTCTCTCATGACTTCTTCAAGAGTTTTTCGCATGACTCTTCTCCCCCTTTGAAATCAATCAAAAATATACACAAGCTCTAAACCATATATCTGAATCATCTGACTACTCCCCTAAGTAGCATCCACCACAACATCAATCTGAACCAAGATATGACTGTGGAATTCTCGTACTGATGCAATTGCTTTCATCTTAGTTATGATTAGGAGGGGCAATCACTTTTAACTTCCCTCTGAGATACTCAAAATTATCCTTAGGCAATGGCTTAGTAAATATTTTTACAATTTGTTCCTTAGTAGGAACATACTCTAGTTTGACTTCCTTATCACTCACCTTATCTCTCAAAAAGTGGTACTTGATAGATATATTCTTGGTCTTCGAATACAACACCAAATTCTTAAAAATGTTAATTGCACTTGAATTATCACAAAATATAGTAATAGGTTCATCATATACAAATCTAATATCTTTCAACATCTGCTTCATCCATAATACTTGAGTATAATTGTTAGCAGCAACAATGTATTCTACCTCTGTAGTAGACAAAGAAATGGTATTATTCTTTTTACTTAACCATGAAATCAGCTTCCTTCCCAAGAAAAATGTGCCACCACTGGTACTTTTCTTGTCATTCACATCTCCTGCCCAATCAACGTCAATAAAGGCACTTAAAGTAACATCATCATCTTTAGGATACCATAGGCCAAAATCAAATGTTCCCTTTAAGTATCTAAAAACTCTTTTTATAGTAGTCACATGAGATTCCTTAGGATCGGTTTGAAATCTTGCAACAATACATACAACATTCATGATATCAGGTCTAATTTGAGTCAAATAAAGCAATTCACCAATCATTGATATGTATCTAGTGTAATTTTCCTTCAGAGAATCATCATCTATTGTCGACTTACATCCAGTCACCATGGGTGTACCGATTGGCTTTGAATCTACCATACAAAACTTCTTTAGCAATTCTTCAACATATTTGGATTGAGATATAAATATCCCTTTATCTAACTGAGTAATTTACGATCCCAAAAAAAAGATCATCTCTCTAATCATTGACATCTCAAACTCATTTTGCATCTCATTAGGAAACTTCATGCACAAATCATCATCTCCTCCAAAAATGATATCATCAACAAAAACTTCCACAAACAAATCTTTATCATCATCAATCTTGAAATATAGATTACTATTAGTAGTACATTTGTTAAATTCAAGCTTCAACAAATACTTGTCCAATCTAGCATACCAAGCTTTGGGGGTTTGCTTAATTCCATACAATGCTTTCTTCAACCGACACACCATATCTTCTTGATCAGTAAATTGAAATCCATCAGGTTGCTCAATGTACACTTCTTCCAATTCACCATTTAGAAATTTTGACTTGACATCCATCTGATAAACCTTGTAGTTTTTTAAAGCAACATAAGCAAGAAACAATCTCACAACCTCAATTCTAGCAACAAATGAAAAAGTCTCTTCAAATTCAATTCCTTCCATTTGAGAATATCCTTTACATACCAGTCTTTCTTTGTTTCTGATAACTTCACCTTGCTCATTCAGTTTGTTTCTAAAGACCCATTTAGTTCCAATTACATTTTTATCATTAGGTCTAGGAACAAGAATCCGTGTATTATTCTTCTCAATTTGTTGCAGTTCTTCTTTCATTGCTTTAATCCAATGAACATCTTTGCATGCTTCATTTACATTACTTAGCTCATTTTTTGATATCAAACAGTATTCTTCTGCAATACTTCTCCTAGTTTGGACACCTTTGTTCTTATCACCTATAATCTGATTTTATGAATGATTTAATCTCACATACCTTAGGGTCTTAGGTTGTTCTTGAACTTCAATCTCTTGTGATCTCTCTTCCTTACTTTCACTAGTTTCTCCTTCCTCTTGATCTTCTTGATTCATTGGAATGATCTGAACTTGATTTGAGGTCTGACCTTTGTTTCTATTGTCATTGTGATCATTAGAATCATATCCATAGGTTTTGGATGGTCTAGCAATGTCTTCATCAACCTTAACATTTTTATTTTCAACCATTTTCTTCAATCTCTTATTGTATCACTGATAGGCCTTGCTCTTAGTAGAATGACCAAGAAATATTCCTTCTTCACTTCTAGCATCAAACTTTCCTATATCTTCATCTCTTCTGATATAGAATTTACTCCCAAAGATTTTGAAATATCTAAGAGTTGGCTTATGACCAAACAATAGCTCAAAAGGGGTCTTACCAGTATCACCTTTGATTTGTACCTGATTGAGTATATAAACAAAAGTACTCACATCTTCTCTCCAATAGATATGAGGAACATTTCCTTCCATCATCATAGTTCTAGCAGCATCTTGAACTGTCTTGTTCTTCCTTTCCACAACTCCATTTTGTTGAGGGGTCCGCAGTGCAGATAATTGTCTCTTTAACCCATGAATTTCATAGAAATAATTAAACTCATCAGAAGTGAATTCACTACCTCTATCTAATCTTAGAAATTTAATCTTCATATTTGTCTCTATCTCAACCATAGCCTTGAAAATCTTGAACTTCTCTAGAGCTTCAGATTTCTCCCTTAAGAAAGTAACCCACATCATCCTAGAATAATCATCAATAAGCAACATGAAATACCTATAACCTTGCAAACTTCCGATTCTAGCAAGACCACACAATTCAGTATGCACAAGCTCCAACAATTCATTTGAATGATGTTGTTTGCTCTGAAATGAAATTCTAGTTTGCTTTCCTAACTGAAATTCCTTGCATATGACATTAGAGGGTTTTACCAACTTAGGAAGATCTCTCATTGCCTAAGTAGAAATTATCTTGATAATACTTTCAAAGTTTACATGACACATTCTCCTATGCCACAACTAGCTTTTATCAACTTGAGATATCAGACAACTTTTACTAGCAACATTCAAGTGAAAAATGTTACCTTTTATTTTTGTACTTGAAGCAGTCACATTTCCAGAACTTCCCAATATTCTATAGTTTCCATCCTTGAATTGAAGATTGTATCCCTTATCAACCATCTATCTGACACTTAAAATATTATGCTTCAAACCTTCCACATAAAGAACATCATCAATATTATTCTTACCATCAAAATAAACACATCCTCTGCCACAAATTATACCACCATTGTTATCACCAAATCTTACAACACCGCCATCATACTTTTCCAGGCTTACAACTTTTATTTTATCACCTATTAGGTGATGTGAATATCCACTTCCAATCACCCATTCATCCTTCTCTTCAACTTGAGCAGCTAGGGCTTTCTCCACATTTGTACAACTACCAGATTCAGTAGACACAGGTTTATTTTACTTGATAGCAATAAACACAAACTCATCTTCACTTGCATTCCCTTTATCAGATTCATCATCTGTCACACCTTCATCAATAGCATAATAACACTTCTTTTTAAATGTAGGCTTTTTATATCTTGGCTTAGGGACTCTTTCCAGACACCTTGATGCAAAATGACCTATCTTATTGCAGGAAAAAGATTTAATAGGAAACTTTCCTTTATAATTACATTCTCCTTTGGCTTCTTTTGACAATAAGTGCTTCAAGTTCATTTAGTTCTCTTTCTTCTTCTTCAATCTATCTCATTTCTTCCTCATACTTTAATACCTTTCTAGAAGAAATTTCACTCGGATCATATCTTTGCTTGTCTCTTCTGGAGGTAGTAGCTTTGAATGCACATTTTTCTTAGGAAGGGCATCACCGAATTCACTAAACTCAAAAGTAGTAAGTTTACCAATCAACATATCTCTTGTTACGTTTGTCACAATTCGGAGCTCCTCAATTTCTATAGCTTTGATTTTGTATGCATAAGGCAAGGATCTAAGCACTTTAGCAACAATCTTTGATTCATCCAATTGTCCACCGGCACATCTGATACCACACACAAGTTCATTCACTCTTCACATGAAAGTAGTAATATTCTCATCATTACCCATTTTCAACAATTTATATTTCCCTTTCAGAATCTATAGCTTAGCAATCTTCACATTAACATCACCTTCATACAAAGTTTCCAATTTTTTCCAGATCTCATAAGCAGTGTCCAAATCCATAACATTCATCATCTTAGAATTAGTCAAAGCACTCAACAATGTTCCTCAACCTTGATATTTTATGCAGCATCCCTAATCTTAGCAATAGTAGTAGGACCATTTTGAGGAATAACATACCTATTACTGGTAATGTTCCAGTAAGATTCACCAATGCATCTCAAATGACACTCCATTTGAGTCTTCCACAAAGAATAGTTTGTTCCATCAAATCTTGAACTAGCCTTCTTATATATCACCATCCCAGATCACCTCGAGTTGTTAAACATCTTCCAGGGAACCTACTCTGATACCAATTGTTGGTAACACAAGGGCAGACAATTGAGAGGGGGGGTAAATCAGTTGTCACATAATTTCAAACTTATTATCATTGTTAACCCTTATTCTTAGATCTGATTAATAACCATGAAAGAATAAATCAATAACACATCAGAAATACACATAACACCAAGATTTTTGTGTGGAAACCCTGTTAGGGGAAAAACCACGGTGGACGTTAATCCATAAGTTTATACTCTGTTAAAAGTATAAGAAGAATAAATGGGAATGCACATGCATTCACGCACACTTCCTAGAGCTCACTGCTTAGATACAAGGGAAGACTCGTTGTCTTACATAAACATTTGGATTAAATTCATCTGAAGATTTGAACTGAGAAAGTAGCATCTGCTAATGCTTGATTATAGTTCTGGTTAACCACATAAACACTTCTTCACTTTTTCTCACTCTTCTTCACATTCTGCTCTGCCTTCGAATGATTTGATCTTTATTCACACATAACACTCACACACTTTGCTTCTTACATACCTCAAATGAGATAAACAATCGCTCATATATATTCACAACAAGTAATTACATCACTTCATGTTGGCTTGAAAAAATAATACAATGAATACAAATTGTCGGCCCAAAACAATAAAGATTATTAAATTGAATCTACTAAGGTTATCCACAATATAGTAGAGACCCAAAACAATGTCCTCGAGCACAGAACACCTTCAAATATTTTTCCTCAAAGATCCATAGCACGCTTCAATCACCCTATCGGTCATGAACATGAAAAACATGAACACACAAGAGAAAATCATCTACTGCGAGCACAATGATCAATGCAAACGTGCAACACAAATAGAGAATGATCTAGAAACATCCACAACCACCACACGAGCATACACAACAACTCAAATTACTAGAATCACATTATCTTCTTCTAGGAACATCAATTATAGTAACAAAATAACTATTAGAACACTGAAACTCATAACTTGCTCAAATCTTTATGTGCACCTTTGAAACTTTCATAGATAGACTTGAAAACAAACCCTTTAATCTGCAGCTTCTCACCATCAACATACTGAACTTTCCATCATACCAATCTTCATTGCTGCACAGACAACCTGCAACTTATTTTATTACAATTTTCTCAATATCCTTGACATATACAGTCTTCAAGATATTAATGCTAATAGTGTTGACATCAATGACAACCACATATCAACAATACAGCCAAAACATTCACCAATTTGGTTATGGAACTAGAGGATGTGTCACATAAATTTTGACAATATGGTTAGAATCAATTCAGTTCAAGTAGTAAGAGACCTACCAAAATTTACAAAGATTATCAATGTCATTTGCAAAGATTTTCAGTTTGAAAAACAAACAAGGAGTAGTTTCAAAGGAAAAGAGCAATTTTCTACTGGAATACTAGAATTAATACATATAGATCTTTGTGGTCCTACAAGGGTGATAAGTCTTCAAGGTGACAGTTATTTCATGCTTTTGATTGATGGTTATTATAGAATGACATGGGTTATTTTTCTTGGAGAGAAATTTGAATCTCTAGATAAAGCATTTAAATTCATGCTTGAAAATGAGATGGATTTGAAGATCAAATGTTTGAGGTCTAGTAGAGGTGGAGAATTCACCTCCAATGAGATTAACATGTCTTCTAAAGATCATGGAATAAAGAGGCACTTGTCTACCCCTAGAACTCTTCAGCATAATAAAGTTGTTGAAAGGAAAAATAAAACTATTCAAGAAGCTACAAGAACTATGATGAAAGAAGCTAAACTACCATAAGTCTATTGGAGAGAATTGATTCCTACTATTGTTTACATACTGAACAGAATTCAAGCCAAAGCTAATGGCACAAAGACTCCTTATGAGTTGTGGTATGGAAGGATTCCTACAACCAAGTACTTTAGAATATTTGGAAGCAAATTCTATATCAAAATAGATGAATAAAACTTGAAAAAATGTGATTCAAGGTCTGATGAAGGTATCTTCCTTGGATATTCTACTAAAAGAAAATATTATAGATGTTACAACAAAAGGCTAAGAAAGATTGTTGAGAGTGCAAGTGTTAAAGTTGATGAAGATTTGTAGAATTTAGTTTTTATAGATGGATATGTGTCATATGAACCAATTTGTAAAGAAGAAGAAGAAAAATCTTATGAAAAGGAAATGCACAATGAAAAGGAAAAATCTCTAGAAAATACCCCTAAGACCCCCAAGTGTGTGCAAAGAAATCATTCTGAAGAACAAATTATTTGAGAGAAGAGAAAAGGAGTATTGACAAGAAGTAGAGTTGATGAAGTTGAACTAAATCCATGTTTACTTTCCAAAACTGAACCAAAAATAGTGAGTGAGGCATGTAGAGATGAATATTCGATAAAGGCAATATAAGAAGAGTTGGAACAAATTGAGAAAAATCAAACTTGGGAATTGGTTCATAGACCTGAAAATAAGAAGATAATTGGAACTAAGTGGGTATTCAAAAACAAGTTGAATGAGAATAGAGAAGTGGTAAGAAATAAAGCAAGGCTTGTGTGTAAGGGTTAATCACAAGTGGAAGGAATAGACTTTCAAGAAACATTTTCCTAGTGGCTAGAATGGAAGCAATCATAATGTTTTTGGCATTTGCAGCACATAGAGACTTTAAATTTTATCAGATGGATGTGAAATTTGCTTTCCTTAATGGAGAATTAGAGGAAGAAGTTTACATGGAACAGCTGAAAGGAATTCAGTTGTCAGATAAACTAGACATGGTTTGTATATTGAAAAAGGAATTGTATGGATCAAAACAAGCTCTAGAGCTTGGTATGCAAGAATGGATAGATATTTGATACAACAAGGATTCAGAAAAAGCATTGGAGATAGTAATATTTACTTTAAAGTTAAGGAAGATAAAATCTTGATAGTGGTGTATGTGGATAAAATTATCTTTAGATGCAATGAAGATATGTGTAAGAAATTTACAAAAGAGATGTAAAAAGAGTTTGAGATGTCTATGTTTGGCTAATGAATTTCTTCCTTGGGCTACAAATCAATCAGATAGATAAAGGAATATTCATTTCACAGTCAAAGTATGTTAAAGATATGTTGAAAAAGTTTGGAAGTGATGACTCCGAACTGGAATGTACTCCTAAAGTTATTGATTTCAAATTGAGCAAGGATGATGAATTCTCCAAGGCTAATCAGAGCAAGTGCAAATTTATGGTTGGTGGGTTGCTATTCCTAACTATTACTAGTTCGGATATCATGCATGCATTTTTTCTTGTGGATAGATTTCAAGAAGACCCTAAACAGTCACATGTTGCCATAGTAAAGAGGATATTCAGATATTTGAAAGGAACTTTGGATTATGGCTTATGGTATCCTAAGGATATTGATTTCACATTAAGTGCATACAAAGATGTAGATTGGGTTGGATGTGTTGATGATAGGAAAAGTAAAAGTGGTGGTGCATTCTTTCTTGGATGTAGATTAGTGGTATGGTTAAGTAAAAAACAAGATTTTGTTTCTCTATCTACTGTAGAGGTTGAGTATATTGTAGCAACATCTTGTTGCACACAAGTATTATGGATGAGACATACATTGAAGGATATCTGAGTAGTGTATGATGAGCCTATTTCTATCTTCTGTGATAATACAAGTGCAATTAACATTTCAAAGAATCTACTGATGCATTCAAGGACAAAGAATATATCAATCATGTATCATTTTTTGAGAGAGAAAGTTGTGGAGAATGAAGTGAAGCTTGAATATGTACCTACAAAGGAACAAATTGTTGACATATTCACTAAAGCTCTTTCTAAGGATACTTTTGAGTATCTTCGAGAGAAGTTAGGGGTTATTTCCCCTCCTTTCAACTAGATTCACATGGAGATGCATCAGTCCATTGGATCTATTGATTCATTCTTTGTCTCGATTGATGTTTTTGGTACCTCTTAGAGAAGTAGGTAGTAACATTGTTGTAGTATGAATTTTATGTTGTCATGATGTAGAGGTTGTTGAGTTGATTCGTGTGTACTCCTAAGGGGGAGTATTCAAATCAGTTGTAAGTATATTGGTTCTATGTCAAAGGAGGAGAACAATGAAAAATACCTTATCCTTTTCCATTGATGTCAAAGGAGGAGAGAAAGAATCATGTGAAAAATTCTATGTGCACATGGGAGAGAAAGTGTAATAAGATAGTCATGAAAGGGGGAGAAAAGAGAGAAGGAAATAATTATGTTTAGAGATGTTGTGTCTTGGATAGTTTTTCACATCTAGTGTTTCCATTAATGACAAAAGGGGAGATTGTTGCAAGTATGAAGGTATTTTCATTGATTTCAACAAGCATGTGTTGTCATTGATGATAGTAGTATAGTTCTTGAGAAGATACTTTTGATTTGATAAGCTTATATTTATGGTTCATATGTTGAGGATACTGAGAAAAATGATAAAGTAAGGAGACAAGGTGTTGCAGAGGTGTTATGGTTTGTAGATGTGTTCTGGTTTTGCTTCGCATTTCTTCTAGGTTGAAGGTATGCTTTTATGGTTTGGATATGTTGGTTAGAGATGTTCAAATTCTCTATATCTAGAATTTTGGCTTCTGGATCATTGGTTAGAGCAAGTTGTGTTCACCAGTGTGTGAACTAGTTTTGCAGTGTTATGTATAGAGGTGTCTAGGAGAAATGTATTTTCTCCATATTTCTCCATAGTTTTTTTCCAGGGCTTTTGGTTTTGAAGGTGATTTGATGGTTTTTTTCTCTTTTTTGTGTCAAGAGGATTTGTGGTTAAGCGTATCGAAAGAAGGTCTTATGAGTTACAAAGTATTGCAGTGTCTGGCAATGTTATCTAAATAAATAGTATGTTTATAATCTTCAGGTGAGATTCGTTGTGAAGGAATTTTTTGGTTTCTAGGATATTCTTAGATCATGTTCAGGTGAATTTTGTTGTTTGAAAGTTTCATATTGATCAAAGGAAGAGCGTAATTCAAATTTTAATGTGTTTTCATGGATAACAGACGATTTTGTGTTTACACTATATTTGAAGATGTTCAAGTGTTAATGAAGGCGTGGCGTGGCATGTGAGATTTAATTTGGGTCCCAATTAAGTGTTGTTTTGGTCCACTTTTTCTCCTATCCATTATGGGAATTTTTAGTGCTGACCTAATTTTAAATTGTAAAGTGATAAGCATTTATTTCCAACCTTGGAGAAATTTTTCAAGGTTGAGTATGGTATAAGTATGAGTTGAGATGTTGAAGGTTGACAATCTATAGAAAGGATAGATGTGTGTGATGCAAGTGATGTGAATTTTGAAAGAGTAAAGTGTGAGTTTTAGCAGAGTAGTGCAAACTTCAAAGTGTTGGACTACTAAATGCAATGACCTAAAGGTGTCCACAATCATTCAAAAATATTACAAAAGTGTTGGAGATGTTGTGGTGGATTCTCTGTTGAATTGAGAAGTTGTTATCTATGTAACATTTATCTTCTTTTTCTTTTTGTGGCAGTGAGCCCTGCTATGAGCCTTTTTGGATACTGTGTCTTATTCTAGCAGTGAGCCCTTGTACCAGTTTTGCAATTACTTATATTGTGAGCTAATCCTCATAGTGGTTTTTTCTTCATTGGGTTTTCCATGTAAATTTGGTATTCTCTTATGTATGGTGTTGGTTATTTCAATTTTTGTTATCTTCTTTTCATGTTTAGCCATTATAATAGATTAAGGGTGTAATGAATGCATGTGAATTTGATTACTGTTGAGGGTTTTGATTCTTTAATTTGGTACAACTGATTCACCCCCTCTTGTTTGTCTTGTTTATTTAACAAGGGCCACATTGAACACTATAAGCAGTAAGGAGATGAGAACCAAGAAAATAATTAGAGTTCTTATGGGAAAAGACCAAAGTGATTTGGAGAGAATTCGAAAAGAGATCAATGACAAAGCTAAAGAGATTGTGCAAAATTTAAGACTAACTCCATAACTAAAGAGGAAATGAATGTTGGTTCTAGTGTCTGAAACTCAATGTAGAAGAAGTACATGTATATGATGCTCAACATGAGCATGATGTCAATAATGAAGGTGCACACAATAACTCGCCTTCAGAAGTGGAGGATATGCTAAATGTGAATGGAGAAGAGGAAATGATCAGAGAAGACATTGTGAAGGAAAATGTCATCATTCCAATACAAAATGATGAATTCATTCCTTCGATAAATACAAAAAAAATTACAGAGGAAGTGAATGCAAATAAAGATGATGAGGAAAAGATTGAAGGAGAGAAAGGTGATGAAGAAAAGGAAGAAGACGATAAAGAGGATGATTAAAAAGAAGAAAAGGATGCATCCAGAGATGTAGAGAAAGACAAACTAGTGAATCCAATACAACAGATGATAAGGGAAAGGTTGCAGAAATTACAAATTCTCTCAGTCAATCTTTCAGTGCCTTCAGAGATTCTCTAAGAAATTTATTAAGTGTTAAGCCTAGTTTCTAGCCATTTGTGTCCTCACAACTATTGCAATTTTTGATGAATAAAGGAAATGTGGATTTGAGAAATATTTCTCCTATCCACAAGCTTAAACTAGGGGAAATTTTCCATACAACTTCCAGAAAAGAGATAATTGATTCACATCAAAGGAGCGGAGTGATAATGGATGAGGCAATTAATGCATTGCATGAGATCATACCTGGAACATAGACACATTTATCTCCAATATGGATAATCTAAAACTTTTTATTGGTTCCTTCAAAACATATTCATCTGGATTGAAGGTAGAGGCAAAGAAAGAGGTCAAGAAGAGGTTAAGTGATGAAAGGATGTTGGAGATAATAGAGAAATATGTTGCAACACATAAGAAATTTTTAAAATTGTTGAAGGATGTAGAAACATGTGTAGGAGAAGTTAAGGCATTGTTGTAGTATAATATGAAGTGGACCAAAGCCACACTAAGTATAAGGAAGGAAATGGACTCTATTGAGTCTTAGATCAATGCAGCCTCTAGTGCATATGACCCAATAGTTGACCTCACTTGTTTTATAATGAATATCATAGAGGATATTCACAAGAAGTTCTTCCAATTGTAGGCACAAAAATAACACATCATTTTGCAGTTTTGAGAGGTGAGGGATCTGGTCAATCTTAAACTTATATTTGTTAATGAGCTCTTCTTAGTTCTGACAAGGCAAAGAAGATGAATTTGGCACCTGTTACCTAATTTTTGCTTCCAACTCAATCAGGTAGAGCTGAGATAGCATTTACAAAGTAAAAATGAAAGGTACACATTTCTACTAAAAGTTACATTCATATGCACAAAATATTATCAAATTGATTGAAAATGTACAGAAAAGAAATATAGCAAAAGATGTTTGTATAAAATTATATATTATTGATAATTTCAAGTGTATAATATCCCGCACAAGCTATGGGATTAACTCCAATGTAATATAAAAGTAGACTATACATTTGATGAAAAGAAGAGTATATTAAAAGAAAAGGCATACATTATTGCCTGGGTGGCGACGATGGAAATTGGTTTGTTGCATCTTCAGACAACTTTTGAGTCCTCTAGAAGGTTGCTCCATTTATCTTGAATGCCTGCAGGAGTTGAGAGAAGTTGGTGTTAGAGCTCTGGATACTTTTTTCATCATAATTTTTTCAATTTCAAAAAAAATATAATGTACTATCATAAGGCATTGAAGTGGGTTTTTGCAGTATCATTGAGTTCAGATCAACAAAGTAGAAGATCATCATATGTTGAGTTTCATTTTTTTAATCTAACATGTTTGCTTCCTATGCAAGTATAGGAAATATAATGTCATTGTTTTGTTTCAGCTGATTTTAGCATGTGGGTTAAATGTGGCTCCCACAAGGGTTGAGCCTAGCATGTTTCCATCTACTTTCATTAGAGAGGGATAATTGCATTTTATGTCACCATTGAATCCTTGTAAATGAAAGCATAGTTTTCACATTAGAATAGCTAACTACATTAGAGACGGTGAATCAATAAATGTAATAAGAGTGGGAAATACTTCTCCAGGAAATATAAAGAAAAGAACAATGCATTTAAAAGATAATGAAAGCTAAGAGACAATCATCACTATAAAATGCACAAAATATAGCTTGACCATACAAAATTTGTATGATGAAGCCCTTGACAAAGGTGATGAAACAAATAACATTGTAGAGGTTCAATAGGGCACAAGAGAAAGGCTACTATTTTCCAAGGAGCACAAACATCTTATGATTTTATTTTCTCAAAAATTAAGTGGAGATGAAAAGCTATTTATTAAGGAAAAGAGTTAGCTTGAGGTCTCATACTCAATTCTTCTCTAATGCCACACCATCAGGTAGGTTTTGCTTCATTTAAAAAAAATAATATAGGCAACTAAACTAGCAAATGAATGTGAGCCCTTGGGATGTAACTTTTGTGAAAGATATCACAGCTTTATGAAATTTTATCTTTATGAGATCTTTTTGGCACAATGATGAGCACAGTAAGAAAATGTGAGCCATCCTACAAATGAAAAATGCTCTGACAACAACATAGTAAGAATTAAAAATTTCCTAAAGAATAGCTTGTTAGCTCTATGGGGCATCTATCATACATTTTGGATCTCCATAGAGGTGAGAGAAACTTGGAAGGAAGACTAGAGCTTATACTTTTTGAGAAAAACACTATTCTGGTAATATTTGTCCAAGATTGAGCACCATTCATAGGGATGTAACCAATGAATCTGGAGAAAAATGAGCAGTGTTTTCTTAACGGGAAGTTGACTAAAGTACCTTTTTGTTTCGACAGTTGAATGACCCTCTCAGGAAATCTCATCCATATTATGATCTTGCACGATCTTTTCATAGCAAAGGGGATTATGACAGGGTTGGTCATTATTACATGGCATCACACTAGGTATAATGCATTTCAAAGATCAAAAGGAAGATGGAGGAGAGTCGGCTATAGTCAAGAGGGAAAAAACCCAAATACCTAGAATAGGAATGGCCACAACCATAATGGATGGGTTTTTATTCCTTTTTATGTTCCTATAGAACACACAACCATGGCATAAATGTTAGGAGAAATGCTTGAGGGAGATTGCAAGATAACTTCATTTATTGTTGCTCATAGAATTTGAAATTAGTTTTCTAAGCACAAAGGACAAAAAAAAAATCAAATGCAAAGCTCCAAAGTGTTCATCACACAAGTAAAGACGTCTTACCCACATTCTCCCAACATGAATGAGGTAGAGGAAATCTTCAGATGCAAATGTGACTTCCACAGAGCTCTCTCATAGTAAAACCTTGATCATGGCAGTGCAAGAGTGTAGGTGAAGCTCAAGTCAAAACCCATGTCGGCACTCTCAAGGACTCGAGAAAGGTTTTCAAAGAATGCAAATGAAACATGAGAAGGTTGTGGTTGGATCCTATGTTAGGGTTTTCAAACCCTAAGTATGCCAATGGCCTAAGGAATTTCGCCTTTTCTTTTTAACATTTTCAACATAAAACATTTCCCATTTATATTCTTCCCAGGTATTAGGTATTCCTTTTTAGTCTTATGCACTTTTTGCTTTATTTTGAAGCATAAATGAGTTGATGTTTTATTTTGCATCGAACTTAAAAATGTGAAAAACTTTATTAAAGTGATAAATTACAAATCACTTTATTAATGTCATGTAATGCAAGATAGGATGTGTTTGTTTTAAGACTAAGTCAAAAGGGATATAGTTGGAAAGTTATGTTTATGCAGGGATATAGAGGAGGTTTGTTTCAGTTTGCCAACATAAGGAGGGAATTTAGGAGTGATTCTTCACCTTTTTGGGGGATTTGAGAGCTTTTGGAGGAGTTGTTGCATGCTTTATGATATATTTGGTCAAAATTAACCTTTTCAAACATATTGGAGCTCTTTTAGGGAGTTTTTAGTTGCTTAAAAATAGGATTTTTGGAGGCATCTGAGATCATGGATTTATAGAGCCTTTTTTGGTGGGAGATGGAGTTGGATGCATGTATTCTCATTTTGACTCTTTTCAAGAGTTAGTTCTTATTTGGCATTTCTACACTTAGTGACTTTTTGGTCCTTTGCAAGAAGTTTGCAGGATTTTGTAACTCATTTGGACATGTAATATAGTGCAGACCTTGGGTATCATTGAATGGAGTATTTTTTCCTTCTTGTTACTACATTATTGTGTATTTCCACAGGATTGATTGAGTTATTGTGAGATTGCATTCATTTTCTTTAACTTTGTCTCATGTATTTAGTACCTTTTTGTAGAGAAGTGTGATGTTGCAGGTTATAATCTATATCAAGATTGTAGGTTGCTTTTAGTTGTGAAGTCTTTCCTCCTAAGAGCTCAAGCAGTAAGGCCTTTTTATAAAACACTTATGCAAAAAACACAAAAATAGGTTGTGTAAGTTTTTTTCCAGTCATTGTATGCAAGTGTATGAAATATGAGTTTCAAGTCTAAGTAAGATTTGGTGTTTCACCTTTTAAAGCATTAGGGGTTAATAATCTTATGTTTATGTTATCTTTTTCTCCCATTTTCCTCAACAAGTTCAGTAGATTAGTTTTAGGTGAGTACCAAGGGGAAGTCGGCCTTCTCCGTACGTTGACCTCTACTTATCAAAGCCCACACTTTGAGAGGTCTTCCCATGTTACATTGAAATGTTGAATTTCATATTCAATAGGGTGCAATTTCAGTAGTTAACAATTTTGGCACGCCTGATGGGACTGTGAACTGATTCTTAGTCCATTTTATATGTTTTTCTACTATTGTTTGGTGTGTACAATAGTTGATTACTACCTTTTGAGGTGTTTCAAATACATACCTGGTGACTCCGAGAAGTTTTACTGGTTTGTGTATGATCAAGTGCTGGTTAGTTTCAAGTAAATCTATTTTTTGCTTTTTTTTCCAGTTTTTGAATTAATAAGCATGTCTTCATTTCATGGAAACATGATCTTTCACCCTCCATCTCACAAAAATCCTGCATACGTTCCCTCTTACTAGCCATACCAAGCAGAATATACTATTTTTTTTATCCTCAATAACCCACCAACAATAGAAAACTAGCGTGTTTAGTGCTCTTACCACCCACCAACCCCTACTCAATTTTCACATCAGCCTATATATGACCAACAATATTCTTAGCAAGATCATAATAATGAGAAACAATATGCTTATTCACATTCCCAACCTTAGAGGGTTGACAACATGAGTATCAAAGATATAGTTTCTGATTTTCAAAGATAGATGTTAGAGATTGAAAGACAACAGGAGGTTGACATGCATCAGGAGGAGTTGGCCTACCAGGCATACATTCATAAGCACAAGATGGAGGTTCAAAGAAGATGACATGAAGAGCACCTTGTAAGAGAGATTGTTGCAAGGGATGAAAGGATGAAGATAATGCTTGCCTAGTTTGAGAAGGTGGAGAAACAACAACCCACCACCTTTGCAAATCCATTTTATGAAGAGTAGGTTAAGCATGTTGAAGAACAGAGGATGGAGTAGCAAAGGAGATAGCATGAGGAATTTCTTGCAAAGAAGATAGTTGTAGAGGAGGAGAAAATGAGGCTTTCACTTGCTCAAAGCCAACGGTTAGAAGCTCAAGCAACTTTTTCCATTCTAAGTTTCAAACAAGCTCATATCCTGATGGATCTTCCTGTTAAGGAAAGTTCTGAATACAAAATTCTAGGTTATAAGCCTACTGAAATTTTTCACATTCCAAATGAGTATCCAAGAATCGAAATTGCAAGTTTCAAAAGTTTTTATCCTAAGGAATAAATAGCATGTGTGTCCAATGAATTATCGTTCCTCATGAACAGTCTTTAGTGAAATTTTTGGATGAGGAACAAAAGCCATCTGTTTAGGATGCACCTGTATATGAGGAAAATTTTGAGAAACTAGACCTTCAAATTGAGAAGGAAGAATCAATAAATGATGCTGAGGAGCCTAGTCATTTAAGACAACAAATTCGAGAACTCGAGAATCTCCAAGTCACTACTTATATAGCTAATGAGTTTTCATGTACAGAGGTGGATAGTCATGAAGGTCAGATTCTAATCACTGAACTTGTACGTGCATAATGACATATCAATGCAAAGGAATAGGATCTTGTCTTCCTTCGAGAGTATTGTCCCGAGGAAAATAATAATCCTCTTATCATTAATAGCACTTAGAAAAGTGATGAGGATTTGTTCTGGGATGACTTGGAGGTTTTTGTTTCAATCTTGGATAATAAACAGTCTCCTAATGAAGAGCATCAAGTAAGTATCAGTTGTCAATTGAAATAGAGCTTGAACCTCAAAATCTTACTGATTTACTTGATGAGCTTCTTGGTTTTGTTGATGAGGTTGAAGACACCATGCTTTTACTAACATTGTTATCAAGTTTTGCATAGCAAGAGGAGGAGGTTCACTTTGACAGGTTGTTGGTCCATCAAGAAGAAAATGGGGACAAAATTGTCTCAAAGGGTAAAGAGGTTGGTATGCTTGAGCATGTTGATCAGATGGAACAAAATATGAAGCAAGACATTGCTTTCAAAGGTATGAGTCTTGATAATTGTCATAAAGTTGAAGAAGAACCTATTTTGTATTAGATAACTAATCATGAGCTAGATGAAGATACATTCTCAAGCATAGTAGAGGAATTCTAATCCAAGCTTGATGCCAAGCCATCACTGACTGAATCTGAAGAGTGTGAGCAGCATAACCAAATAGACAGAGCAGTCATGTTTCCATTTGATTTACATGAAATAGCTCTTCTCAACCAACGAAGTGTGGTTGAAGAAGCAGCTCATAAGTATGAAACCAGCATAGAGAATTCAAAGTTTGTTATCTCTAGGGGATGTCCTATCAGGCACCTTTCTAGAATTGAAGCTGCCAACGCAATATAATTCATGGTTGCACCCAGGCATGAGATTCCATTACAAGATAAATCTAAACTTGGATTTTCAACAAGAGATAAATGGACACAACTCACTTGTACATTTCAAAACATGAGTGTGCATGCACAACAAGGAGAAGTAAGTAAGTTTACCTATATTCTTCAAGAGATTTTGCAACTTTTTAGTGGGTTTGTATATGTCCTTCACCTCCTCTTGGGTTTTTATAACCATTTGAAACATTACATGTTACTGAAAATGAGGGGCAATTATTTTAGTTAGCCTATTAATGGGTTTGTTTGATCAGCTTCTTTGTTGGGCTAGTTAGGGTAGGTTAGAATAGGTTTTAGTTCAGTTGTAGTTTTCAATTTCCCTAAGTGTTGTTGCACAATAGGTTAGTTTTATTTGAGTGTTTCGGTGTTTTTGAATAAGTTTCCAGGGTGTCATGTTCTGATCTACTAATTTATAGGAGTTGTCTGGGTCTATTTCTAAAGTTGTGTCAACTTTTAAGTGACTTTGTGCCCAAGAGATAAGCCTAGGCAACTGGTATGATTTTTAGCAGAAAAACATTTAGCGGATGTTGCCAAAAATGTTACTTGATTTTTGCTTCCAACTCAATCAGGTAGAGCTGAGATAGCATATGCAAAGTAAAAATGAAAGGTACACATTTAAATGCTAAAATTTACATTCATATGCACAAAAGATTATCAAATTGATTTCAAATGTACACAAGGGAAAGATAGAAAAAGGTGTTTGCATAAAATTATATTTGTTGATAATTTCAAGTGTATAATATCCCACACAAGTTGTGGGATTAACTTCAATGCAATATAAAAGTAGACTATACATTTGATGAAAATAAGAGCATATAAAAATAAAAGGCATCCATCATTGCCTGGGTGGTGAAGATGGGCGTTGATCTGTTACATCTTCAGACAACTCTTGATTCCCCCAGAAGGTTGCTCCATTTCTCCTAAATGCCTGCAGGAGTTTTGAGAAGTTGGTGTTAGAGCTTCAAATACTTTTTCTCATCATAAGTTGTTCAATTTCAACATAAATATAATGTACTAACATAAGGCATTGAAGTGGGTTTTTGCAGTATCATTGAGTTCAGATCAACAAAGAAGAAGATCATCATATGCTGAGTTTTATTGTTTTAATCTAACATGTTTGCTTCCTGTGCAGGTATAGGAAAAATAATGTCACTATTTTGTTTCAGTTGATTTCAGCATGTGGGTTCCCACAAGGGTTGAGCCCAGCATGCTGCCATCTACTTTCATTAGAGAGGGATAATTGGATTTTATGTCACCATTGAATCATTTTCAATGAAAGCATAGTTTTCACATTAGAATAGCTAACTAAATTAGGGATAGTGAATCAAGAAATGTAATAACAGTGGGCAATACCTCTCCAAGAAATATAAAGAAAAGAGCAATGCATATAAAAGACAGTGAAAGCTAAGAGACAATCATCAATGTAAAATGCACAAAATACAGCTTGACCATACAAAAGTTGTATGATGAAGCCCTTCACGAAGATGATGAAGCAAATAACATTGTAGAGGTTCAGTAGGGAACAAGAGAAAGGCTACTATTTTACAAGGAGCACAAACATCTTATGATTTTATTTTCTCAAAAATTAAGTGCAGATGAAAAGCTATTTATTAAGGAAAAGAGTTAGCCTGAGGTCTCATACTCGATTCTTATCTAATGCCACACCATCAAGCGGGTTTTTCTTCATTTTATAAAAAAAAATTACACGCAATTGCGCTAGCAAATGAATGTGAGCCCTTGGGATGTAAATTTTGTGAAATATATCCCAGCTTTATGAAATTTTATCTTTATGAGATCTTTTTTGGAAAAATGATGAGCACAGTGAGAAACTGTGATCCATCCTACAAATGGAAAATTCTTTGACAACAACACAGTAAGAAATAAAATTTTCCTAAAGAATAGCTTGCTACTTCTGTGGGGCATCTGTCATATGTTTTGGATCTCCGTAGAGGTGAGATAAAGTCGAAAGGAAGACCAGAGCTTATAATTTTTGAGAAAAATGCTATTCTGGTAACATCTATCCAGGATTGAGCAACATTCACAAGGATGCAACAAATGAATCTGGAGCAAAATGAGCAACGTTTTCTTGAGGGGTAGTTGACTAACGTGGTTGTTGTTTCGATAGTTGAATGACCCTCTCATGAAATCTCATCCATATTATGATCTTGCATGATATTTTAATAGCAAAGGGGATTATGACAGGGTTGGTTGTTATTACATGGAATCATACCAAGTATAATGCATTTTAGAGATCAAAAGAAGATGGAGGAGATTCGTCTATAGTAAAGAGGGAAAAACCCAAATACTTGTAATAGGAATGGTCGCGACCATAATGGAATGGTTTTTATTCTTTCTTATGTTCCTACAGAACACACAAATGTGGAGTAAATGCCAGGAGAAATGTTAAATGTCGGGAGAAATGTTTGAGGGATATTGCAAGATAACTTCATTTATTGTTGCTCATAGTATTTGAAGTTAGTTTTCTAAACACATAGGAGGGGAAAAAAAAAACACAAAGCTCTAGAGTGTTCATCACATAGGTAAAGACGTCTTGCATGCATTCTCCCAGCATGAATGAGGTAGAGGAAATCTTCAAATGTAGATGCTACTTCCATAGAGCTCTCTCCAAGTAAAACCCTAATCATGGTGGTGCAAGAGTGCAAGTGAAGCTCGAGTCAAAACCCATGGCGATGCCCTCAAGGACAGGAGCAAGGTTTTCAAAGAATGCAAATGAAATGTGAGAAGGTTGTGGCTGGATCCTTTCTTAGGGTTTTCAAACCCTGAGTATGTCGATGGCCTAAGGCATTTCGCCTTTTCTTTTTAACATTTTCAACATAAAATCATTTCCCATTTATATTCTTTCTAGGTGTTAGGTATCCCCTTTTAGTCTTATGCATTTTTTGCTTTATTTTAAAGGATAAATTAGTTGATGTTTTATTTTGCATCGAACTTAAAAATGTGAAAAACTTTATTAAAGTGATAAATTACAAATCACTTTATTAATGTCATGTAATGCAAGATAGGATGTGTTTGTTTTAAGATTAAGTCAAAAGGGATATAGTTGGAAAGTTATGTTTATGCAGGGATATAGAGGAGGTTTGTTTCAATTTTCCAACATAAGGAGGGAATTTAGGAGTGGTTCTTCACCTTTTGGGGGGTTTTGAGAGCTTTTGGAGGATTTGTTGCATGCTTTATGATAGATTTGGTCGAAATAGACCTTTTCAAACATATTGGGAGCTCTTTTAGGGAGTTTTTAGTTGCTTAAAAATAGGCTTTTTGGAGGCATCTGAGATCATGGAGTTCTAGAGACTTTTTTGGTGGGAGATGGAGTTGGATGCATATATTCTCATTTTGACTCTTTTCAAGAGTTACTTATTATTTGGAATTTTTGCACTTAGTGACTTTTTGGTCCTTCGGCAGAATTTTGCAGGATTTTGTAACTCATTTGGACATGTAATACAATGCAGACCTTGGGTATCATTGAATGGAATATTTTTTCCTTCTTGTTACTGCATTATTGTGTATTTCCACATGATTGATTGAGTTATTGTGAGATTTTATTCATTTTCTTTAACTCTATCTCATGGCTTTAGTACCTTTTTGCAGAGAAGTGTGATTTTGCAGGTTATAATCTACTTCAAGATTGTAGGTTGCTTTTAGCTATGAAGTTTTTTCCTCCTAAGAGCTCAAGCAGTAAGGCCTTTTAATATAACACTTATGCAAAGCACATAGAAAAATATTGTGCAAGTTGTTTTTCTAGTCATTGTATGCAAGTGTATGAAATATGAGTTTCAAGTCTAAGTAAGATTTGGTGTTTCACCTTTTAAAGTATTAGGGGTTAATATTCTTTTATTTATGTTATCTTTTCCTCCCCTTTTCCTTGACAAGTTTAGTAGATTATTTTTAGGTGAGTACCAAGAGGAAGTTGACCTTCTTCGAAGGTTGACCTCTACTTATCAAAGCCCACACTTTGAGAGGTCTTCCCATGTTACAGTGAAATGTTGAATTTCATATTCAACAGGGTGCAATTTCAGTAGTTAATAGTACCTACTACACTAAAAGGAGGAGAAGAACTACTATTGGAGTTGGAAATGTAGAATAGGTTGCTTGTTGAGACCAAGCATGAATGGGAACAAGGAAGGAAATCTTGGGAAGATCAAGTGAAGAAATTGTAGATGTCAACCATCTCCAGTTGACTCATTTTCTATATTTGTATGCATTTATGTTTAGATTACTTGTATATATGCGGCATATAGAGTTAAATTTCAATATCTTTTTGATATTTGTACTCCAGTAATGACTCGGGGGGATTCAATTCTTTTCCCAATTATATATATTGCTACATCATTCAAGAGGAGCTCTAGTAATGAATTAGAACAATATATATAGGCACCCTTTTCCATTGATTTCAAAGGGGGAGAATATTGGAGAACTCATTTTTGATATTTTTGGCATGTTGCCATCAATGACAAAGGGGAAGATTGTTGGAAGTTCAAGGAGATTGTCATTGATGATACTAGTTGGCAACATGAGCATGGAGAAAGTTCATAACGATGCAATACAATGTTGTCATTGATGTCAACTTTTTTTGGATCATTTTGATTACTCCTAAAATGTTTTGATGTGTTCTGGAAGATATTTTTGCAATATGAGTTGGTCCAAAAAGATCAATTGTGTGAAATCTTACTAAGTGTTAGAACTACCAGTTCAGTGTAACAGTGTGTCAGTTTTTGGGTCCGCACCACTCCGCATAAGAATATTCTTCTCTATGCTTCTAACCTAATTTTTGTGGTTGTTAGAAAAATATAATCCAATATTTTATGTGGTTTGGTGAATTATTCTGAGAGATATGAATGACATAGTTCTTCTTGGCATAATACAGTCAATTTTTGTATAGTTGTTTGTGTGGGAGATTTTGCACTCCTCCACGAATGAATCTTTGATGTTGTGGTGTTGAAGATAAGTTACGAGATGTCATTTAAGCTTGAATTCTATATTATATCATGTTTTGAGGTCCATGTGTTGTGAAATGAATGAACAGTTGAAGGATTTTTGTTTAGGTCCTATAGCGTGCCAACCTAACATGCTTGATGACTATGTGAAGGATTAATATGTGTTGAGCCTTTATGTGGGATCTATTATAGGTCCATGTTGACCTATATTAAGATGTTTTGAATTTTGAATAGAGAAATGTGTTATGGATGATACGGTTTGGATCCAATAAGTTGAATTGTGTGTGTTACATCCAATTAGGTCGACCTAATTGATGTTACATGATGTTGATATATATGATGGATTATTTTTGGTGTTTTGTGATAAGAGGTGATGTATGCAAGATATGTGATGTGAATTTGATCAAATCAATGTGAAGATAATTTGTGAATGTTGAGATCATAATTATGCGCATGTAGAGAAAAGAAGAGAATTGATCCAGTTTAGTGCAAAGTTTGTTATTTTGCATCATTGGAACTATATTCTTGCATATTGTAGATTCATTTGTAATAGTTCAAAATAGGTTGTGAGCCACCTTCTTTATTCTATCTTTTTCTTTGTGGGAAGTGAGTCCACTTGGATTGTGAGTCCACCTATAGTGAGCATTTTTTAATATACTATAACCGGTTATAATATATTATGAGCTAACCCTCACCGTGGTTTTTCCCATTTTGGGTTTTCCGCATAAAAATCATAGTGTTCATGTGTTATGTGTGATTTTGTGGATTTTTCATTCTTTATTTCCTTATAATAGTTGAATATGATTTGGTAATTGGATGGATAATGTTTGAATGGTTTAATAGAATACTCATTCACCCCCCTCTCAGTATTTTGATTGTTCAACAATTTTAGGTTATGATTCAATATGAGAAGAATTTTATTTGGTGAACATACAACAAACATACAAATTACTTGATTAAATTGATGGTTTGGGAAGGGATGAAAGGAAAACATATAGTACGGAAACACTTTCCTAATGCTAAAACTACAGAGGAGAAGTGCAAAGACCAGTTTTAAAACTTCTTAAAACAACTGAGATGAACACAATACAAGATAACAAGAGTATCAAGAAAAAAAAACACAGATATAACACCAAAATTACGTGGGAAAACCCTTTCGAGAAAAAACCCACCAGACCAAGAGTAATCACTTTTTATTATAGTAAAAGATTACATACAAAGTTAACAAACTTCTCTCTCTCTGATAGTTAGCTCACAGCAGCAACATACTTCAGTTCGAACACACTCACCGTTACAATGCGTTTTCTACATACAATGAATCTAGGCTCTCGTCGTCACCTTAGTCTCTATACCTATCAACCAACCAATTGGGTGACATAATTATGCACCTTCCTTCTAATAGATGAATCTGATCGCCTCTTGTCGAAGTCGCCCTACAATCATGCATCGGGCCTCCCAGGCATTTAATTCCATTTTCCATAATCGGATCCTGTGATCTACCGAATCGAGCCTTGCAGTTAATGCTTCCATCGCTCCAAAAATTCGGTCAATCAGTTGTTGATCAATGAAAAACATGCCACGTGTAATCTTGCCATTCGTTCACCGCTTCGCCTGTCAAGTCATATCAGTCAAACTATGTCTGTGAGTTCTTCACTGCACCACCGCCGAGCACTATGAACCCTTCCATAGTATGGTGGTACCACCACCCAACCGTGAGGCTAAGAAAAGCCTCCCATGATATGGTGGTAACTTCCTGTGTCAGTCGTCGATCCCATCGAGACACGTGTACACATCTTGTACAATTTTGGGGAATCAGAAAAGCATCTACAATATCCCCAAAAATTTTCTCTAAAATAACGACACGTGTTCTAAGCCTGCACACCTCACATGCCACCGAATTTCAAACACTCAGTCAATTCCGCTCATTTCACAAGAGTCTGTCGGTACTCACCTCAACTAAGCGCGAAATAAAACTAGTACCATTGGATTAGTCAAATCTCAACTGTAGATCAAGATCCCCATTCATTGGTACACTATGTTGTGGTCCCCACCAAGTCACTTCCATCTGTCATCAGTCCATCGGCATAGCCCAGTTAAAGGTTCCATCGATGACCCCAAGTCACACCAATAGAGCATATCGTTTAATCGTTGAGACAACCAATTGGGTTCCACCGATGACACCAAGTCTCACCGACACAACGTTAATCGCATATCGGCATATTGGTGAGACAACACATTGTCACTCAACGATATGCGATCATTCTGCTGATGAAGCCAAGGTGAGGGAATGACTTCGTGGTAGGGAGAGTAAAATTGTCAACTCCTTAACAGAGGTTCAAGCCAGCAAGTTGAGGCACATTTTCCAACAAGGGATATGATTGCAAAATCATTTTCTATAGGTTAAGAGGCTAGTAGTCCTAAATAGATTATTGCAAATAGTGATGGCCTAGATATTGCATTGATTTTGAACATAATATTAAGTGACAATTGTGTTTTTAAATAGGTAGAGGAAAGTGTTAGTGCACTATGTGAGATAAATACATAGGATAATGATATTGTGTGCACATACCTTTATTTGGATTAGTCATCTATGGATGATGATAGCAAAGTGATTAATGATGATTCCCAATTTGAAAGTGAGAAGCATTACCCTACTGCTAGGAAAAATGAGTTGAACGAAGAGGAAAATTTCTATGCAAGTGATAAATTAGATGGGTTAGCTTTTGGATTTGATTATTTAGAGTGCACATAGGTTGATGATGTAAATGGTGATTTTTTTTCATTTTATATTTTTACCCCCATTTATTTTCTTGATTTTGAATTTGTTGATATTTGTGTGTATGAGGATATTTTAAGCATAGGTGTAAATGAAGATAAGAATACATAAATAATTATTTGTATAGTTGTTGATATTCATAGTGATGAGTTTTCATTTGAGGAATGTGAAGTGGGTGATCATATTGACACATATGAGAGCCTATTTGTTTCATGTGCAACATTTTTACTTCCTTATGCATTGTGCACTCTAAAATGGTCATGTTAAAATGTTGATGAAACAATAAACATAGAAGAAGTGTGTCACATGTATGATTTTAGAAATGGATGTGTCACAAGTTGTCAAGATAAAGATAAAATAGTGAGACAATTTAAAGAACCCAATTGTTCCCACAAATAATTTCATGATCCTAATATCTATGTTGACAAATATTGCATTAACATAAATGATAGTGAGGTATGCTAGTTCCCTACTATCCCTAGTATGAGTGGAATTGAATATGAATCTTTCTTTTGTGATGAAGATGTAGCTTCTTTTTGTGTGGGTGATAGTATGCCTAAATTTGAGTACCTCACTTGGACCAAACATCGAATTTGTCTTGATGTTGATAAACAAAAAAGTTTCTAAGTTGACAATCAAGTAGTTTTTTAGGGTCTTCATATGTCAAAACTTCATTTTTTTCAATTTGATATGCATGAGGTGTTTCCTGGTGCTAGTCAATAGGGTGATGAGACATTGTCTTACAATGTGAATTGGAGGTATTTTTTTTTCCTCAATTCACTTGAGAATTTTAGTAGGTATGAAAGCATATTTTGTTCTTAGTGTTGATCTAGTTCTTCAAGTTATGCCCCTAGCTGCTATAGAAATTAACGTTGCAATACAAGTCAATATGGTGGATCATCTTTTGTTGGTGATGTGCAATGAAAATATTGATAGTGAATCTTATCTTCACTCTTTCAAAAGTAATAAAAAAAAATTGCGTTTGAGAAAGAGGCCACATTTGTTGCAACTGTGTAAAAAGGATAACTTTAGTTGAGGGAAATTAGTTCTTTCATCATAATGGTGTTTGACAAAGGAAAAAAGTTGCAATAATTTTCTCATATCCATGTTCCATGAGTGTTCATGTATGTCTCTCCATTTAATATTTTGTTTTCCTAAAAGAGATTTAAAATTATGATTATAAAGAAGAGTGTGCTCTATTTTTCTATGGCTTGTGCTTAGAGTAGTTTTTCTTCTATCTAGGATTACTAGATCCCTTTTGAATCTATGGTTGACAAACCATCAAGGATTGTGACTTAGATGAATTAATAATTCCAATAGTTATCAACTTTGTAAGTTCAAGCACCAATACTTATAAACATGAATCAAATGATGGTATAGTGTAGGCATATCCCATAGTCATCCAAAAAGTGTGAAAACTAGAAAAAAAATTGCGTATCCATAAGGAATTTTTCTTAACACATTGGAAATCAATTGTGCACCATTATTATCAATACCACAATATTTGAGTTGTAGTCTTAGATCAATTAAGTTAATGACATAATATTTAATATTTACCAAACTTTTTGGATCAATTTTTATGAGATATTTATCTATCTAATGTCCCCTAACCCCATTAGTTTGACCATATATTTTTCTAGTTTCTCTCATACCTCCTTAGGTATCTTACACTTATCATTGTGAAAAATAATATAAAGAGATAAAATTATACATAAATATGCAAGTACCTTGGTACTTGTAATGAGCTAAGCTATCTTCCTTACAAGATATACTTGCTCCTAAATATATTTCAATGTAAGGTATATTCCCATATTCATCCATACATTTGGCTTCCAAGTTGCATAGTTGTGTAGAGTTAATGAAGGAAACTTAGGATGACCCATGAATAGATGGATATCATAAATTAAAATACAAGGTAGAGGAAATGAAAATTGTCACCCAACACACCCCCACAAAAAAAAAAATTACTCAATCAAAGAAACCCCTAGAAAATATGATTCAAATATTTTTCAAATATGAAAATAAGGATAAAATAATGAAAGTAATTTTTTTGGTCACAATAAAAATAATCACTATAACCACTATGAAATAATATTAATAGAGCACTTTTTTAAAAATTTCACCTAAAAGGGAGTTGATATGAGCCAAAATGAAGTCTCAAAAGGTTCTAAAATATAAACTATGTATCAAAATTTGAAACCATGTACACCACTATGGGGAGAATGGAAAATAGTCCAAATAAAAAAAAAATCTTGAGAAAAAGAGTTGATGTGAGCTAGAGTTGAATTTCTAAAGTTGAACTACAAATTCAAAACTCTAATAGTGAATGGGGTTGAGTTGGAGTAGAGAATGTGTTGATGTTGTTGACAGATGGTCAGCACTCCCCTCGGGATTCGTGACATGGACTAACAGCCTCTCGTGGATCTGTTAACTATGGCAGTTGTATTGGGCATTAACAGGTCGATCTTTTGGTGCAGCGAAAATTGTGGACCAACAAGTGGTATCAGAGCCAAAGGTGTCAAGTTCAAATCCCCTCGGGTAATGTTGAGGGGGAGTTTGTTAGTAGATGGTCAACGCTCCCCTCGAGATTCATGACATGGACTAACCGCCTCTCGTGGATCCGCTAACTCTAGCGGTTGTATCGAGCATTAACAGGTCAATCTTTTGGTGCAACAACAACTGTGGGCCAACAAATGTCACCCTAACATAATGCTAACATCACTAAATTTTAAGGTAATAAAACATTCTCTTTGAATAAAATATTCTATTAGACCATAAAACTACCATTGAATTTTGGAAAAATACCTTTTTTAGTCTAAAATTATGATCTAGAAGTGCAAAGTTTCATCTAGTACAACAAAAAACCACTTTGGATGCTCAAAGGGTGGTTTATGATAAGGAGGTTTGTTTTATTTCATCAATGAATAGTGGATGATAGCCAACAATGGGTGTGATGGCGATGGTGGTAGGGATAAATACCACATGGCACCCCTATAGTGGTTGTGTATGAAGTTGGTACAAGGTACCCTATGGTACCTATCATAGTACCACTTAACTATGAATTAAAATAAAATCCAAAAAAATGTGTTTATAAGTAGCAGCCAAAATATTGACTTGGTGGATAAAAGAATGTGCTTAATAGTGTTAATGTCTATTATGGATATGGCCTACACAAAAGGATACTTTTTGGTTTAATTGTACAATACAACCATACAATTATGTAATGGGAAAGTATCTTTAAGGGACTAGGGAAAGGTGATTTAATTTTAATTATTTAATAGTCAAAATATAGGTTTTAAGCCTTTTGAATGTAATGACAGGGGATTTGAACCAAAATGCTCCAAAATGATAGGTACTCTCCAGATCTTGAAACCATTTGCCAAATGTAAACCCTTCAATATTTAGCCTCCAATATCCAAATGGAAATCAACAAAAGGAAAATCTAAATTTATTAGATGCTTTATCTCCCAAAGTGTACCTATAATACAAAGGCACAAATAAGAACCCCTAGAATCTAGTATTCATATTAGATATTTATGATTCTCTAGATCACCCAAACATACAATAGAGGAGCATACTCAGTTATTAAAGAAAATAAAAGATTTATAATCCTAGATATATTAAGAATCTAACTAAATACTCTAAACTAATATGATACCATGCAATATTTGGCTATGGAAATAGCCATCCAAGACCAATAAAGTCTAATGGAAAGAACAAAGAAGACCAATATGGGAGAATAAATTTATATTCTATTAAAGGATGTAATACATGAGAATAGAATGTTCATATCAAATCAAGAGGTGGCCATGTATAGGATACACCACCAAAAGAAAAAATGTACAACAAATGTGGGATAAAGTACAAATGTCCCCAAGTCAAATTAGCTAGGTGTGAATAAAACCTAAATGATTAACTAATTAGGTAATATACCATGTACATTCCAACATGTTGACCTTTTATCCTTAGCCTAAGTCCTCCTTACTCACTCATATCCCCTTTCCCTTTGTTGGTGAGAAAATGTTATATTACCTAGCTAATTCCTTATTAGGTCATATTCACATAGGCATATACAAGATTACTTAGGTCATTTAATTTGTGTATCTCATATTATAGAATTAAAACACATGTCATGATATGATTTTATCATGGGTTTCATCCTTGTATTTATAAAAAAAAATCATTTATATTGTATCATCATTATTTATTTTGTATCTAGTGAATTATTAAGCTTCATAGAAAATAAATTTATTCTCTCTTGTGTGAAAGAGAGTTTTGGTTGTAGGTGATCCTTGGGCTACTATGGGATTGAATCAAAAAACATTACACCCTTGTTGTTCCTATGTCATTTGTTTAGTGTTCCCATGTGTTCAGTTCATTTAATTTTTGTCCCCTTTTATGTCCATACCCTTTCTTCAATTTATTTATAATGTATTCCCTTTTTTCCTATTTGTTAAACCATTAATATTGAACCTATCCCTATCCCATGTCAAAATCTCCACTTTATCCTTTCTAAAACCTATTTTTTTGAGCTTATATTTAATGTGACCACCCACCACCTCTCTTTGAGGTTATGTTTCCTAATAAAATAAGATGTTTATTAAATCCATTTCCCATAATTAGATACACATTAGTCAGCCTTGATTTTATATCTTCTCACCTCCAAATTTCAATTCAAACTCATTAATTTTTTAGGGCTTCTCACCTAGTACTTTTTTATCTTTACCTCATTTTCACATAGGAAAAGTGGTTTTTTTTAAGTTGTTTGTATTTTTTAGGCTATCTATACTAATAGATGACACTTTCATAGAGCTTTAAAAATTTAAAGAGTGATTTAAGCTTTATGTATATCATCTAATATAGTTTTGTTAGGTCCATGAACATTGCTACAAAAATATCTTCACCACTAGGTGGATAATTTCAAAAGTTCTTCATAGGTGCACAATTTAAAAAAAATAAAATCTAATTCTATAATATTTTATAGATTTTATCCTTCTTTCCTCTTCCCTCCAAATATTCCATCCATACTCATCCATTTTCCTTTCCTTTTGATACCATTTTTCTATCTCCTACCCTCCCCCTCTCCATTTTAATCCATTCCATCAATCCACTACAATTTTATTATTTTTAAACCCTACCATGTTCCTCTTTATTTCCATTAGGTCTCCATTTTTTCATTTTACGTTTATCTTTCATTTTGCATCACTTTTTGTCTTTCCTTTATGTGTTCACATCCTTATTTCTCACCCTTAATTTTTATTGCCCCATCAAACCTATGTCATTTTTGTTTATACGTATGCTTTCTGCCTCTAATTTTATTCTTCTTTGAATTTAAATATTTTTTATTTTATCATTTCCCTATTGTTATCTAAATCTTTATCCCGCCCTACTTGGTTTATATTTTTTATGTTTTATTTTTAGTATCATTAAATAGGTTTTGAAAGTTTATGCTTTGAATGTGGATGATTTAAAGGAATAAACTATTTTATTAGTTTATTTATCATTTGTATTAAGCTTGAAAATCTATAAGGGGACTGTTGGTGTTTTTTTCCCACATAGAGATTGCAGTTCTCTAAGAGGTAGCCAACCCTTATAATGGATGACTGCAAAGGCTAGTGGCCAACTAACGAGAGTCGGTTATGGACTGACCTCTCCTACACTTTTGGCTCAATAGGACCAAGGTGGGTAAACCTAAATGTGTTCATAAAAAATCCTTATAACTAGTAAGAACACTTTCAGTATATAGATTACAATCCCTACACACTCAAGAGAATAGTCATTATTCTTGATATTAGCAGATCGAAGAATAATTACAAGCACCAAAGAGCAACGAAATTGACCAACTTAATGCAAGAATTACTTCCCATAGGAAGACAAGGTTTAATATGTGGTTATGTTCAACATATGGATCACCATGCTTAGAACTCCAGTCTCAGACCAAAGAGAAAGGTTGCAAACATTATACAGTGCTTCATCCATTGGGTGACGGAGTCATACAAAGTATAATTTTGATATTGTGAACTTATCTTCATATAGCATTACTACTATGAGATGTTTCAGTCTATTAAAACAATACTTCTTAGCGAATCCTGAATATATACAACCATGAACATGTAATTTAGCTTTTCAATCATTTGATTAACTCATTAAGTTAAAGAAAGAAAATAAATTACACTTTCAATTAATCATTGAAATTGAAGAGAGAAACCCTTGATAAATCCATTCATAATCCACGACACACATACACATGAGAGAAAACCATCTTAATTTTGTAGATTTGTTTCGATATCAGTAATTAAAAAAGCATAGCATACTAAATTTATACAAATCCCCACTCGGGATGATTTCCTGAATAATGTTCACAAAATTCCAACATTAAAGCTAACTGTACAGACTCCAAGGTTTCGGACCCAAAATTCTAACTTCACAATGAGTCGTGAAATCTCCTTTATATAACGGGAGAGCAACAAGCATTAGGCTACATTATCAGTATCAAAATTGAATTTCAACCCAAAGTCAAATTCAAATTCACATTCCTCATCATTCGATAACATCGTGCATGATCAGAGGAATAAAAAATGGTTACATAGTAACCAAAAGGAGAACAAAATTTCATGCAAAGCACGCGCATGTCCATGTCCACATGATGAAACAACAAGAAAAGAAACATCCAACAAACCCACCACCGGTAACCATCAAGAAAACACATGGCCCCGGTACAAGCGACCACTTCAAGTCCGCGCCAGAGACAGCAACGAAACCACCTTCCCCATACCAGCCTTGTCAACACAACCCCTAACAACCGGACCCGATGCCAATGTAGTTACAGGTTCAACTGTTAGGACCTCCTCATTTACTCCCATGAGCTCTTTTAAGGTGGCCAAGTAACACCGGTAGTCCGAATCAGTGTTAGATTCATTACCATCATAATCAGATATGACTACAGGGGATGAGAAACGTACTAGCTTCTTTCCAGTACCCCTAGTAGTAGCCTCGGGCGCTATGGAAGTAATTGGCTCCATCACGACTGGCAACCTTCGGGCTCCCAACCTCACACTCCTATGTTCAGTCAATTTGTCCATAGAAAAAAACAAAGCCTTACAATACACCGGAGAAGAAACCTTCGTGCACAAAAAACAAAAATGCAATGCTAATCGCAAGTAACTTGGTTAGCATTTATAGAGTGGGTTAGTGTGCAGGATATAATTTCTTGAAAACAATTCAAGCACTTGAACAATTAGTGGCTAATACAGCCATGAGTGTTTTCAGTAGGATGGCACTGTTCACACGCCGAAGAAAATCAGGAAGAGATCCTCTAAAAAAATCTGTGCCATTAATGAAACTAGCAACAACAAGGCAGTGTATGTCGCACAGATGAATCGCACACCCCTCCTTTGAATTTGAACCATTGATGCAAAACACATCTAGCAAATCGAAGGGTTGAGATCAAGTCAATGAGTATTGACAATCCACTTCAACACCTGGGAAAACACGTCCAATCAAAACCCACAAATATAGGAGGCTTGAATCAGACAGTAGGGCCCGCACAACTCCATTGGCCTAAGAAGAAAGACCACATGTCACCCCCTCATAGACCTCACAGTACCTTTAGGAATATTTAATCCAATCATGCGAGGTGTGTGAGAGGTCATAATTAACCTCATTATTAAAGACCATTGCCAATGAAGAGACGGCTAGACATCACCGCTAACACCTTGGGAAAAATCCCACACATCTGTTCATGCCAGATGGCAACATCTCACAAACCTCGCACCACTTTGGTGACGTCAGCAAGAAAACCTGAGAGGTCGGCGAGAAATGGCCCAAATCAAAACTTGCGATCGAACGGTTAGCCAGACATCAGATGTAGCATTCAGATGGGACTGACCAGTGAAACCCTTGGCGGTATAAAAACTTAAGCCGTCCTAGCAAAAAGATCAGCAAGCCAGGTGAAAGGGTCCGGTAAAGACACGACCTGAGAGGGATAAAACCTTATTAAAATGATCGGTTACCCTTGGTAGTAAGTCACTGTTGAAACATAACAAGAGGGTTTTCAAAACTTGATAATTAAAATCACCATGGGTAACTTAGAAACCCCAAAACCCCAGCTCGCATCACTTAAAAAATTGAAAGTCCCATAAGTGGCTCCGACTGGGGATGTATGCCCCCTGTGGGCATAGCAAGAATCCAGAATCTCCGGTTTCGCAGACCAGATTATTGAATTACACAAGCTCTTTAACAGATATATTAACTTGTTCTGTCAACTGGACTTGTGTGTACAAACTTGGTGGCCCCAGGCCACCAAACAAGAGAAATCAAGGTCTACCCCTATCAAAAACAAAATTCTCCATTTTCTGACACAAAAATAGCTTGCAGCATTCACTATTGGATGTTTTGAAGCTCATGGGATGACCCATACCTTTGAGAATACTATGGTGACTACCTATACTCTGCCCCTGTACTGATTTAATCAATACTTTGCCCCACCATTTTAAGAGAAACATATGACCATGATAATACTTCACCTTATCCTGCTCCTAGTCAT